>VMDR010031853.1:0-11902 GCA_007922815.1 Macrotus californicus | reverse complement strand
AGGGTGGAAGCGGGGGAGGGGGGTGGGATTAGCTGGGGTGGGGGGAGAGTGATGGGGAGAAAATTCAAACTGTAATTGAACAACAATAAAGTAAAAAAAATAAAAATAAAGTCCTCACTGGTATTCCCATACATTAATAACAATGATGTCAGCCTGTCCTTCATTGGTTTGTGTCCTGGCAATGACTTTTCTTCCTGTGTGACTTAGGTCTTCTTTGGTATTTTCTTTCAGGAAATGCCTGTCTCATCACAATTGAACATTTGTTGGGAGAACGAATCCCTTGGCCTCTACAGATTCTTGAAATTCTATCACAAAATTTTCAGGAGCTACTTTGTTAGAACTGGCAGCCTCCTCATCCTTCACTATACTATGTATGTCACTTCTTTTCTTAAATTATGCAACTACCCCCTACTAGCCTTAAAGGAATCACTTTTAGCGCTCATTCCAGGGTAGTCTTTCAGGAGGTCAGTATGCAGCATCTTCGCTTTTTCATATATCATTGCCTCTGAAAAAGTATCACTGGCTAATGGCTTTTTGTTTATCCACTCAACAAATTTTCTACCTCTTGAATTGCCTGTGATCTTGTTTTGTGAACACTTTCACACCTTTAGCGTTAGCAGGACTAATTCTTTAAACTTTTTAAAAGATTTTATTTGTTTGGTTTTAGAGAGAGGGGGAGGGAGGGAGAGAAACATCTATATGAGAGAGAAACATTGATTGGTTGCCTCTTGTACCTACCCCAACCCAGGAACCAATCTGCATCCCAGGCATGAGGTCTGATTGGAAATTGACTAGCAACCCTACTCTTTGCAAGATGACACCCAAGCAACTGAGCCACACCAGGGTCAGACCTCAACATCGGGATTCTTAATGGCCTCTTTATGTTTTAAAACTGTGTAAATCAATTCATTTCACCATGCCATTCTCATTTTCAGTAGCCAGATCAGACACACAGACACCTCTATCATGTTTTGCAATTATTTCTTTTTAAAGTTTTATCATTGTTCTCACAACTTTCTGTTTTACTTTGCTGCTATCATTAACCTTCTTAAAACCCATGGTGAATTACTGTATGCATTTAATAAGTGTTGGGAACTGCCCTGCCTTGTTTCAGAAGCTGTAACCCTGGATGGCTAAGACTGAGTAAGAGACCTTGGGACCATAAGCCACTAAGGAGACAAAGCTTATCTTCCTGGCAGGGGTGCCATCTCTGCCCCCTTTACTTCACCCTGCTTGGCCCCTGGCAGAAGACTGGCTAGCCAGTGATGGGTAAGATTCCTCAAGGGAGGGATGGACTAGGACAGGCATGGTCATGATGGGGCCATCAGGGAAGGACTTGAGGGCTATAGAAAAAGTAGGTGATGGACCCTCATCCCTCTGTTTTGACATAGACTGAGTCCTCATTCTGTCTTCAAGAAGTCTCCGAATCACTTGGCTGCCTTACTTTCTCTGTCTGGCTTAAGCCTGAAACAATGCCAGGGGGTGGTGCAACCCTGAGCAGAAACAGGTGGTTTTCTGGGGTGATCAGGCCTAGGAAAGAATGCATAAAATCCTGTGAAACCTGCTTTGCTAAGAATGCCCTCAATTTTCTGATAAGGGCCCAACATAAAAATGAGTTTGTTTCCCAAAATTTTATGGCTCTTTAGCTAACTGACCCTGACTATGACTCCTCATAGTTCTTTGAATGTTATCTTTTGTTTGATCATTACTGCCTGACAATGATTGATGAGCTCTACCTGTATTCCTATGCAAATTGAACCCAATAAGCCCACTGAGGACCAGGCTTAAGGCCCTTCTCCTTTGAGAGATTGGCCACATTTCCTCCCCAAGCAGATCATGTCTTGGCAGACTTATTCTCATCTGTAGAGGACAGAGAAGCACTGCGGTGGAGCCCCCCACACAAATAAGAAGCAACAAAAGCAAAAAAACACCCATGAAAATATTCAGAGTGCAATTTCCTGAGATTTTAACAACACAAGATTTAGTAGTAAACTGACTCATACTCTTGTATTCTCTGCTTTGTTTGTTGTCTGAGAGACACGTGACTGATTGTACAGTTATCAGCATGAAAGAATTGTCAGGTCAAGAACCAAAGTTTTATTCAACAAGTGAGATACTTTTTATGTGTGTAATTTGGTTGAGAGCTGAATTGTTCGAGATGGGAGATGAACAAGATCCCAAGTATGACCATATTACGTAAACTTAGTTGATGAAAATGTACCATAGTTTTTTGATCCACTCATTGACTGATGGGCACTTAGGTTGCTTCCAGCATTTGGCTATTGTAAATTGTGCTCCTATGAACATTGGGGTGCATAGGTTCTTTTGGATTGGTGTTTCAGGGCTCTTAGGGTATAATCCCAGCAGTGGAATTGCTGGGGCAAAAGGCAATTCCATTTTTAGTTTTCTGAGGAAATGCCATACTGTTTTCCATAGTGGCTGCACCAGTCTACACAATGGAATTATATGCAGCAGAAAGAAAGAAGGAGATCCTACCTTTTGCAACACCATGGATGGAACTAGAGAGCATTATACTAAGTGAAGTAAGCCAGGCAGTGAAGGAGAAATACCACATGATCTCACCTTTAACTGGAACATAATCAACAAAAGAAAACAGCAAACAAAATATAACCAGAGACATTGAAATTAAGAACAATCTAACAATGGCCAGAGGGAAAGGGGGAGGGAACAGTGCGGGGAAGGGTTTCCAGGAAACACTATAAAGGACACATGGACATAACCAAGGGGGAGGGTGGGAGTAGGGGAAGGGGGTGGGATTGGCTGGGGTCGGGGGGAGTGGTGGGGGGAAAATGCAATCTGTAATTGAACAACAATAAAGTAATTAAAAAAAAAACGTAGTTGATGAAGCGGCAGCAGGTTTGAAGTGATTGACTCCAATTTTGAAAAGGATTCATAGACATGGACAACAGTGCAATAATTGCTGGGGGAGGGTGGTATAAGGGAACTAAATGGTAATGGAAAAAAACAAATGAAGATTAAAAAATAAAAATAAAAAATGGTAGGTATTTTCTAAGCTGTGGAGGGTATTCAAACAAAATTTAATATTAAATAATTTTAAAGAAAATACATAACTTTGATTTTTTTACACTAAATGTAAAAAAAAGAAAGTAGGAAAGAAGTTCTAATGAGGGTAAAATGCTATCAAACAGCCTCACATGCTAAAGAGAAGTCATTCATGAAAGGACGAGTCAACTGATGTGGCAAACATCACTGTTGTCTTATCCCCAGTCTTCAGTAACCACCACCCTGATCGCTCAAGAGCCATCAACATCGAGGCAGTATCCTCCTTCAACAAAAAGATTATGACTTGCTGAAGGCTCAAATGATAGTTAGCAATTTTTAGCAATAAAATATTTTAATTAATGCATATACATTGTTTTTCTAGACATAATTCTAATGCACACCTAATAGACTACAGTACAGTATAAAAATAAATTTTATATGCACTGGATAACCAAAAATTTGTGTGGCTAGGTTTATTGTAATATTCACTTTATTGCTGTTCTCTGAAATCAAACACACCATATCTTTGAGGTATGCCTGTATACAGTTTTCCAACATAGCCTGGGAATAGTCTTACTATTCTATATTTTCAATATTACATAACACTAGTGAGTTCTACTTGCTAATCATAAACCAACAGTTGAGTCACACAAAATTTATTAAATGACTATAGGTTATTATGTTGCATTCTTAAGATAACTCTTTGAACTTTTAAAAATCTCCCAACCTGAAATAATAATTGTAGGTTTGATTTTTGAAACTTAGATTCTACCCCTGCTACTGATTTGCATCATGTGCCCAAAGACTCCTTGACTTCAAGCATTCAGAGAATATGTAAGATAATGAAAGATACCATGGTGATTGAGTTGCATTCCACTTTTCTTTAATCCCTCCATGTCTCCTGAAGTATCAAATGCTTTGCTGTACTTCAGAAGGAAATTCACTAAAGCAAGAGACCTCTTTCAACCAGAGTTTCTTAAATCACAATTGACCAAGTAATTTCACCTACTGTCTGTGCACAATATGTAGTTTTCATGCTTTTTTTGGAAATACCATTAAATAAGCAAATTTTCCCATCAGGATTATACACATGAATGAAAATATGGTCCCCTGCTACTTTTGTGGCTTTGTCATTACATTTTAAGACATTCCCATTTAAAATTTTATTAGAAATGTATTATTCCATTGGATAAAATATATTTTACACAACAGTAACTTAAGCAAATTTTGGAGCAATATAATGAAAACATACACCTAATTCAATGAATATATTAACTCCAAATATTTTAAACCTAGGAAGTCTCCTTTTGGAGGGAAAGATGAGAAAAAGTATTACAGAAAAACTAAAAATGAGTTTGCCAATTCAAAGAACATATATAAAAAATGAGGTGCACAATCTAATTAAGGAGATAGTTCAGCTGGTAGAGATGAGAGGAGTCCATCCAGGGCCATCCATCTGTCTGCAGTTGAGAGAACGCTCAGCGAACCAGCTGGCTGTGCATGTCAGTCATGAACCTCATGACTGCTTCTGTCCAACTACAGATGGCTTCTCGATAAATGAATACAGGTTCTGATAAACTTCAGAGGCTGCATAAAAATATAAATTGAAAATTATGTAAAATTAGTGATGGTGAAGTTTCTAAATTAAAACATTTGAAAATTTTTACCTAACCCAACACTGACTAAAAGCTCAAGTGTTTCAGTGAAGCTTTCTTCATTCCCTATCAGTTCAAAATAGTGTTGGGTTTTTTTTGTGTCATTTGTTTGTTTTTTGCTTAATCCCTCCACATTTTTCACCCAGTCCCCCAAATGCCCCTCCTCTCTGATAGCTGTCAGTCTGTCCTCTAGAGAGAAAGGGGAGTGAGGGAGGTATAAGACGGTAAAGGGGGGATAAATGGTGATGGAAGGAGACTTGACTTGGGGTGGTGAACACACAATTCAGTATTCAGATGATGCATCATATATAATTGTACACCTGAAACCTAAATAATTTTATTGAATAATGTCACCCCTATTAATATGATATATTATAATAAATATAATCTAATAAATAATATAATAAATATAATATAATAATATATATCATATAATAATGTTGGAGAACAATTGTCCAAAAGTCTCTCATACGTTTTGTCCCCCACACCTGTAAGGCATTCTGAGGAAGATATTTGCTCCTCTTTACTCTAGACAATCTTTTAAAGAATATTTGTATAGTGAAGAGTCTTGAAATAGAGAAATAATGTCTTATTCAAAGAAGACAGATTTCTTTGCAGTCTTGTAGGAATTACTATTCTCCTTCTAGAGCAAAGGCAGGTGATACCATCTACAGTCATAAAGATAAAGCATCCCTTCAAAGCAAAGACAAATGTATGTCCATTCCAAAATATTCTAGTGCTCTAAAAACAGAGTTCCTTTCCTATAAAGCAACTCACTGTGTGTGTAGATATCAACTGGCTTTTTTTCACATAACTGTGCAAAATGGCCTCAGGGAACCAGAACAAAAATGCTGGTACTCTGTCTATAGCTATTGCTTTGAATAGTATACCATCCTTTGTGTGTGACTCAGGAATCTCATGCTTTCATGAAGCATCCATGAAATCTTGACATGTTAGTTGACTCTGGTTGCATTATGTTGGCTTTGAAAACTAATATGTGTCATGGTTTTAGCCTCATTAACATGTCTTGTCATTGGCTGGGTGTCAGCTGGGGTGATAGGAATAACTGGGCTGCTACCTGGGTTTGTGCTTATTATAGCTAGGCAGGTTCAAGAGGGAGAAGTGTGCAGCGCATCTTTAAGTAAAAGCTCAAAAGTAGTACCCATTAACTTTACCCACACTATACTGGCCAGAATGAAGAGAGGGAAAGAGACAGCCCTAAGGAGAAAAGATGTGGAACCACACTGTAAATGATATACTGCCATTTTTGCAGACTATTTTTCACACATGCATTATCTTATTTAATTCTCCAATTAACTTTTGAAGTTTGTGTTATTATTTCCTTTTTACAACTGAGCAAACAAAGGCATGAAAGAATTAGTAGCTTGTGTAAGGTCACAGTGTCAGGAAGTGTACAGCCTGAATTCTGGTGCAGGTCTGTCTGAATGCTGAGGTTTCTCATGTATCACCTATTGCTCCATGCACTTCAGAATGAGTCTGCTTCAAATGGATTTTCATTTGACCTTAGACAATGTGAGTATCTACTGAGAAAAATAGATAACAAAACTAAAAAGACTTCTGTTCCTTCCCATGAGATCCATTCAACATTATTTTCCTATTTCTTTAAAGTTAATCCTTCAAAGCTTTATTTCTTTCACTGCTAAAACAACAACAACAAAAAAGTTAGGATTTAGGAGTGCCAAGAGGAAGAAGAAAGGCATGTATGACACTTCATAAACCTCAACATAAAAGTTCAAAACTATTATTAAAAATTGTCATGTTTTAGGCACAGAATTCTCAAGGACATTTCTTTAGAATTCAGTCTAAAGCTCTTTGGTAATGTCCTATATTCTTCTAAAGGTCATCACATTTTCTTCTAATTTTGAAAGATATAACTGTATTTCATTCTCAAGTTTTGTATATATCATAGTGATTATGGTCAAAATAAGCATTCTTTTCCTGAGGTGGTGCTTTCCTTTCTCTACATTTTCTGAGGTTAAACTTATCGCAGCCATACACCAGAAATCATTCTTAAATGAACCAGGGTACACTGAAGTTTGCTGGATTGTTGATATGATGCATGCCATGTCTCACTATTATTTATGAATATAATTAAAGTCATATGAAAATGTAAGTAGAAGAAAATTACAGCTTAGAAATAGAGACTCTGCTTCCTGTAAAAGACTAACAAGTATAAAGAGAAGAGGTGAGAATCTAGTTATGAGGTGAAAATATGATGTAAATAATTCCCATGCACATCATACACATACCATTCACTCACCAGGCACATGTATGCAGGATGAATATATAAATTGGCAGGTAGTGTTCTAGGAAAGACAGAGAGATTAGGCTGTAATCAGCCTTATGAAAGAGCAGAGAGTAAATTTGGAAAACCACACAGATTTGTTTAATAGTAAAAATAAAGTATAACATATAAAATGGGTGCCAAAATCATAAGCACTATAAAAATTTTGTAAATCACAATCACTTTTAAACTCCTTCTCTGCTAGAATGTTCTAAATTTCTTTTATTTTTAAATGTTGTTCAAGGACAGTTGTCTCCATTTTCATCCCACCATGCCCTCACCCTACCCATCCCCGCCTCCCACCCTTGAACACACCCCTTTGATTTTGTCCATGCGTCCTTTATACATGTTCTTGATGGCCCTTTCCCTACTTTCCACATTATCCCTTTCCCACCTCCCCTAATTGTTCCATTGATTTAATAAAGCAGGTCATTTCTAATATTCTCTTCCCTGTATAAACTTAGTCCATGTTGACTGAGGGCAGTCAACATGCTTGAAAACAATTACTTTTTAAAAAATTTTCTATAGTTTATTCATCTTTGAATAGATACATTTAGATTGCAACTGGAAGGATCTTTCTGCACTGAAGGTGAGGCTAAAATGACCATAGAAAACCATAGACCAGAGCACACTGGTTGGATCTAGAGGGTGAATTTTTTTGGGTGTTCTTGTTCTCCAGTAGTCAGTGACCAGTGAGATACTCTGTATTGAAAATTTTCACAAACAGAAAAAAAAATAATTAGTTGATGGCAAGAAATACTAGCATTGGGCACAAAGCCTTTTGTGGATATTGCTTTATAAACCAAAATGGGAGTTCGAATACAATACAGAAATGAGATAAAAAATGGAATAAAATGTGCTCACTTCAGCAGCACATATACTAAAATTGGAATGATAAAGAGAGAACTAACATGGCCCCTGCACAAGGATGACATGCAAATTCATGAAGCATTCCATATTTTTTGCACTGGTACAAAAAAATGTCAATGAATAAGTACCTATCAATAATAACCTTAAATGTAAATAGATTAAATGAGCCAATCAAAAGACACAGAATAGCTGAATGGATAAGAAAATATGACCCACACATATGCTGCCTACAATAGACCCACCTCAGAACAAAAGATCTACACAGACTGAAAGTGAAGGGCTAAAAACAAATATTCCAAACAAATAGACAGGAAAATAAAAAAGCTGGCGTAGCAACACTCATATCGGAAAAAAGAAACTTGAAAAGAAGAGCCATAAAGGGAGACCCAGAAGGTCACTTCATAATATTCAAGGGAACAATCCACCAAGAAGAAATAAACATTGTAAACATATATTCACCCAACATAGGAACACCCAAATATATAAAGAAAACCTTGGAGGACTTTAAGAAAGATATTAACAACAACACAATTATAGTAGGGGATTTTAACACCCCACTGTCAAAAATGGACAGATCTTCCAAACAAAATATCAACAAAGATATTGTGGCATTGAACAAAGCCCGAGATGAAATGGGCCTAACTGATATATACAGAGCCTTTCATCCCAAAGAAGCAAAATACACATTCTTTTCAAATGCACATGGGACATTTTCAAAGATAGACCACATGATAGGACACAAAACAAGTCTCAACAAATTCAAGAAAATTAAAATCATATCAAGCATTTTCTCCGACCACAAGGGACTAAAACTAGGAACCAACACCAAGGAAAAGAAACACTGAAACTCACGGAGATTGAATAGCATGCTATTAAACAATGAATGGGTCAAGAATGAGATTAGGGAAGAAATCAAAAAGTTTCTGGAAACAAATGAAAATGAACACACAACAATCCAAAACTTATGGGACACAAGAAAGGCAGTCCTGAGAGGGAAGTTCATAGTGATACAGGCCTACCTAAAAAAGACAGAAACATTTCCAATAAACAACCTAACCCAATGCCTATAAGAACTCAAGGAACAACAACAAAGACGTCCTTGAAAAAGTAGAAGGAAGGAAATAACCAAGATCAGAGCAGAACTGAATGACATAGAGACTAAAAGCACAATTCTAAGGATCAATAAATCCAAGAGCTGCTTCTTTGAAAAGATAAACAAAATGAACAAGTCTTTAAGCAGACAAAAGACCTGTACTCAGGAAACTGTACAACACTGAAGAAAGAAATTAAGAAAGACACAAACAAATGCAAACATGTACCATGCTAATGGATAGGAAGAATTAACATCATCAAAATGGCCATACTACCCAAAGCAATTTATAGATTCAATGCAATCACTATTAAAGTACCAAGGACATATTTCACAGATATAGAACAAACATTTTAGAAATTTACATGGAACCATAAATGACCCCAAATAGCTGCAGCAATTTTCAGAAAAAAGAACAAAGCAGGAGGGATCACAATACCTGATATCAAACTGTATTACAAGGCCACTGTAATCAAAAAAGCCTGGTACTGGCATAAGAACAGACACATAGACCAATGGAATAGAACAGAGAGCCCAGAAAAAAAGCCAAGTCTCTATGGTCAGTTAATATTCGACAAAGAAGGTAGAAGTGTAAAATGGAGTAAAACAGGCCTCTTCAAAAAATGGTGCTGCGAGATCTGGACAGCTACATGCAAAAAAATGAAACTCGATCACCAAGTTACACCACACACAAAAATACATTCAAGGTCTATAAAAGACTTAAATATACATCATGACACCATAAAAGTCCTAGAGGAAAACATTGGCAGGAAAATATCAAATATTCCATGCCACAACATCTTCACTGATGCGTCCTCTAAAGCAAGGGACATAAAGGAAAGAATAAACAAATGGGACCTCATCAAATTACAAAGCTTCTTCATGGCTAAAGAAAACAGCATTAAAATGAACAGAACCAACTGTATGGGAAAACATATTTGCCAATGATACCTCGGACAAGGGTTTGATCTCCAAAATATATGAAGAACTCATATGATTCCACTCCAGGAAGACAAAAAATCCAATTAAAAAATGGGCAAAAGACTTGAACAGACACTTCTCCAAGGAGGTTCTACAGAGGGCACAGAGACATATGAAAAGATGCTCTGTATAACTAGCCATTAGAGAGATGCAGATTAAAACCACCATGAGATACCACTTCACACTGGTCAGTATGGCCATCATAAACAAACCAAAAGACAAGTGTTGGAGAGGATGTGGAGAAAAGGGAACCCCAGTGCACACTGTTGGTGGGATTGTAGACTGGTGAAGCCACTGTGGAAAACAGTATGGAATTTCCTCAGAAAACTAAAAATGGAACTGCCTTTTGACCCAGCAATCCCACTGCTGGGATTATGTCCTAAGGACCCTGATACACCAATCCAAAAGAACCTATGCATCCCAATGTTCATAGTAGCACAATTTACAATAGCCAAGTGCTGGAAGCAACCTAAGTGCCCTTCAGTCAATGAATGGATCAAAAAAAACTATGGCACATTTATACAATGGAATTCTATGCAGCAGAGAGAAAGAAGGAGATCCTACCCTTTGCAACAGCATGGATGGAACTAGAGAGCATTATGCTAAGTGAAATAAGCCAGGGGGTGAGGGAAAAATACCATTATGATCTCACCTTTAACTAGAGCATAATCAACAAAAGAAAAAAAATCTAAGTATAACCAGAGACATTGAAATTAAGAACATTCTAATAATAGCCAGAAGGGAGGGTGAGGGGACAGTGGGGGTAAGAGTTTTCAGGAACCACAATAAAGGACACATGGACATAACCAAGGGGGAGGGTGGGAGCAAGGGAGTGAGGTGGGATTGACTGGGGTAGGGGGGAGTGATGGGGTGAAAATGCAGATAACTATAATTGAACAACAATAAAGTAATAAAATCTTTAAAAAATGGAATAAAATAGAAGATCTTTGGGTATAAGAATAAACTGAACAGAGCCCATGATCTGCCTCCTATGATGTCGAGCTGACATCTGTAGTCAGTCTGATGGACAATGCTCCTAAATTTTAAGTGGTCCTGTTTTGTTTGTTATGTTGATTAGGTTCCACTTATAAGTGAGGTCACATGGTATTTGTCTTTAACCACATGACTAATTTCACTTAGCATAATGCTCTCCAGATACATCTATGTTGTTGCAAAGGGTAGGAGCTCCTTCTTTCTTTCTGCTGCATAGAATTCCATTGTGTAAATGTACCATAATTTTTTTATCCACTCATTTACTGGTGGGCATTTAAGTTGCTTCCAGCACTTCAGTATTGTAAATTTTGCTGCTATGAACATTGAGTTGCATAGGTCTTTTAAATTGGTATCACTGGGTTCTTATGATATAATCCCAACAGTGGGATAGCGGCTAAAGAAAACATCAGCAAAATCAAAAAGGAACCAACCATATTGGTAAATATATTTGCCAATGATGCCTCGAACAAGGGTTTGATCTCCAAAATATATAAAGAACTCACACCACTCCAGGAAAACAAATAATCCTATTACAAAATGGGCAAAGGACCTGAACAGACACTTCTCCAAGGAGGACATAAGAGGGCCCAGAAATGTGTGAAAGGATGCTCAGTATCAGTAGCCATCAGAGAGATGCAAATTAAAACCATGAGATACCACTTCACACCAGTCAGAATGGTCATCATAAACAAATCAACAAATAACTGCTGGCAAGGATGTGGAGAAAAGAGAGCCTAGTACATTGATGGAGGAAATGCAGACTGGTGCAGCCACTGTGGAAAAAAGTATGGAATTTCCTCAGGAAACTAAAACTGGGCCCTGGCTCATGTGGCTCAGTGGATTGAGTGCTCACTTGTGAACTTAAAGGTCACTGGTTCAATTCCTAGTCAGGGTTCATGCTTGGGTTCAAAGCCAGGTCCCCGGTAGGGTTTGTGGGAGAGGCAACCACACATTGATGTTTCTCTCCCTCCCTTCCTCTCTCTA
>VMDR010031852.1:0-11902 GCA_007922815.1 Macrotus californicus | reverse complement strand
AAGAAATTAGTGATTGCCTAGAGCTGTGTGGTAGATTGGGAGTAACTGCTAATGAGCACCAGGTTTCTTTTTGGAATGATTAAAATGTCCTAAAATTAAACTGTGGTGGTTTTTATACAAATCTATAAAATATACTAACTACCATTGAATTGTACAACTAACACAGCTAAATTTTATGGTATGTAAATTATACCTCAATTTATCTACTTTTATAAATAAATATAGAAACTGACTTTAACCTGTAAATTAAAAGAGGAATCTATGAGTCTCATATTGATACAAATAAACAAATGTATAAATAAATATATGGGGAAGAAGGGAAAGCTCTTCCTTAGAGTAAAATCCCAGCTGTACATGTAAAAGAAAATCATTTGGCCACCATAATAGTAGTAATTGCTTCAGGAAAGAATCACCAGTGGATGCTAAACTAGTGAATGGAAGTTTGAAGAAAATAGGAGTTACATAGTCTCAAATTGTGTCCCTACAAGATATTTATTAGTTACAAAGGTAAATAGTGCCCTGGCTGGTGTGGCTCAGTGGATTGAGTGCGGGCCTGCGAACCAAAGGGTTGCTGGTTCGATTCCCAGTAACAGCACATGCCTGTGTTGCAGGCCAGGTCCCTGGTAGGGGGCACATGAGAGGCAACCACACATTGATGTTTCTCTCCCTCTCTTTCTCCCTTCCTTCCCCTCTCTCTTAAAATAAATAAATAAAATCTTTAAAAAAACAAAGGGAAATAGTAATTTACAGTGGAGAAACCTGGAAGACGCCACCTTAGTCAAATGATCAAAGCTAATAACAATTTGAGAATTAACCAATACATTGTGCTTCTGGTTACACTAAGAAAAACACAGGCCACTTTTGTGGAATTCCTGCCCAAAACGCAGGATCCAAATCTAACATTAAGGAAATATCAGATAACCCCAAATCAAAAGACATCCTTCCAAATAACTAGCTTGTGGTTTTTTGAAAACATCAAGATCAGCCCCTACTGCTGTGGCTCAGTGGGTTGGGCACTGTCTTGCAAACCCAAAGATTGCCGGTTTGATTTCCGGGCACATACCTGGGTTTCAGGCCAGGTCCTCTGTTGGGAGCATTCGAAAGGCAACCAATCGATGTTTCTCTTGCACATCGATATTTTTCTCCCTCTCTTTCTCCCTCCCTTCCCCTCTCTCTAAAAATAAATAAAATATTTTAAAAAGAACATCAAGATTAGGAGAGTTAAGGGAGGACTGCAGCATTTCTCAGATTGAGGGAAACTGAAAAGACCTGATAACAGAATGCAGCTCTTGACTCAGGATTTCCTTTTCCTATAGAAGGACATTATTGGCACACCCACTAGGATGGCTGGAATCAAGTCTGATAACAAGTGGAGACGACAACGTGAAGATATTGGAACCTCACACACTGCTGGTAGGAATGTAAGAAAATGTCCTTGTTCTTAGGAAATTCATACTTAACTATTTTGTTGAAAGGGCATCATGTCTGCAACTATCAAATAGTTTAGAAAAATATACAAATAGAAATATAGATAAAATATTATGAGGCTTGACAATTTTTGCCAATCTAGTAAGTGAAAAGGTGATCTTATTGTATTGATTTGCATCTTTTTAATTTTGGGGAGACCATTTAAAATGCTCCAGAAACCATAATGCAAAATGACTACAAAGGCTATCAAATTTGACAGATATTTATTGAGTGCCCACTTGTCTCCTAAGCTCCAGTGATAAAAATATGAAGCACCACACCTAGTAGATGTGAAATGTGTCTGTTATTTTTATTTTTCATTTCCCTGATAATGAAAGAGATTGGTTTATCTTTTCATAGGTTATACTTATTGGCCACTTCAGGGGACTTCTGCTGTGAATTACCTATTAATGTCGACTGTCCATTTTCTAGTGCATTGTTTGTCCTTTTCTTATTGATTGGTAGATATCCTTTATACATCCTAGAATTTAGATACTAGTTCTTTATCACATACATCAAACAACTAGATGGAAACAATTAAGTCTGTGAAGCTCAGTGTGGTACATAGTGAGGATCTTTCAGTTTTAAATGTCGTCTTGCAATTAAGGAAAATATTTCTGGCATGGGCTGTGGGTCATTGCTGACTCTACTTAAGTATGTTTGAAAACAGAAAAAAATGAGAATGAAGTCTAATTCATAAAATGTATGGCCTGCATTCTGCTGTTAAGAAAAAGAATTATCGAAAAGAACAAAATAAATAAATAAATAGATAAATAAATAAATAAATAGAAAGAAGAAAAGGAATTAGCATTCATGTATCTCGTCTATGTAATTTATTCATTATATATATTCTTACTGGTTCAGTATTTTTCTTTTTTATTGATTTTAGAGTGAGAGAGAGAAATATAAATGTATGCATTCATTGGCTGCCTCTGATATGTGCCCTGACCAGGGATCAAACCTGCAACATTGGGGCATCCGGATGATGCTCTAACCAACTGAGCTACCTGTGCAGGGAATATTTTTTTGTTTATAATACATGAATATTAATTTATGAGTTAAAACTCCATTTAACTTCATGTTAACATTTTTTAAGAGGGGGGACTTACATATTTCTCTTCAATTCCCACAGGTATTTCTAAGTAAAGAACTACTAGTACCATTCTTTTAACAGAAAGCGACACGAAAGCCCTGTGAATGGGCAGGACTTACCCAGGTCCATATAGGCAGGTATTAATCTAATTAGAACCTGTTTTCCTTACCTGCTCAGGTCAAGGTAGGGTCCCAGCTTTACCTGGGCTTCCTTCTCCCTTCCACATCATAGCTAACCATGCAGTACGTGTGCAATAGATGCTCCTTTGGAAAAATAGGCCCTTCATCAGCCTAAGGACAGAGTGGAGTGCCCAGACACTGCACGGTAGGGGAGGCAGACAGCAGGTGTAGCATAAATCTTTTGTTGGCGCATATAGAGCCTGATACAAACCATCGTTGGGGACGCTGTAAAAGCTTCATAAATGCTCCCTGTCGGTCGGTGCTCCATACTAGCTAGCATCCTGGTTCACAGGGAATATTCACTAGTTGCTGGGTTCGCCCTCAATGCAGGGTGAAAAATTAAAGGATCGGAAATTAAGCAAGCAAATCAGTTCTCAACGACCAGCAAAGTGCTCACAAGGAGTCCCTAGGGGAAGCACAGGTACCTTAGTGGTGCTCCTCGGTTACATCGTCAATATTTACAAATGTTTCTAGCCTGCCCCTGGGGGTGGGGAGGATTGGAAACTCCTCTAGTTCCCTCAAAGGGTGGAGGAGTAGGAGAGACCTCGGTTTATTTTCCCATCTGTGAATCGGGGGCACTACAGTGTCGAAAGGACGTGCGCGGGTGAACAGTCAAGGTGAGCGGGCTTTCCCTCTTCCCTACCCCATCTTTCCCATGCCAGCTTCCAAAGATTAGAAATCTGACGATAGGAAAGTTTGTTCTAGAATGGTCAGAAGACCTCCGGACGCGAATGTTCAGGGGCTGCAACACTCAGGGCCGGAAAGGTGCGGGCACAAAAGTGGTACGCGCGAACATCCCGCAGTGCCCGGCTCCTCTCAACCTCCCGCTCCTCCTTCTCTCGACCCTCCAGTTTCCCTCCTCCTCCTCCAGTCCCGCCCCGCTCCTGCCCTCTCATTGGTGGAGGTGGCAAGCCGGGCCTCCCCGGGATTTAAAGGGCCCGCTCGCCGCGCTGCCCTGGGAGCCGCAGCTGGTCCCGGCCTTGCGGCCTGCTGGGGAGGCTGCCGGGAGGAGGCGGCGACAGTGGCGGCGGCAGCGGTGCGTCCCTGGCCCCTGGGACCGCAGCTTCCTTCCTGCCAGGTAGGTCGTAGGAATGCGCTCGCGGCTCCTCCGCTCCCATCCTAAGCCGGCCTCCCCTCACTGGTCTGCAGCGCGTGTTCTGGGGTCCCCTCTCCATCACCTTTCAGACTCCCCCTTCTCTTTTGCCCCCAACCACCACCACCACCTTCCTGAAGCCCCCGGGCCTGGGCAGGGCTTTGCTGGTGGCCAGGAGTGGCCGGGTGGGGGTAAGATGGGGCATGCTGGAGATACAGGACACCCCTCACGTCCCTACAAGGAGAGATGCACATGGCCCCCAAATGTCACAGAATCTCCCTCTCTGCCCTCCACACAGAGTGACTCTACCTTGGAGACGACAGACTTCCCCATTTCATATACCGGCCTGGAATGTACACCATTCATTCCCCATTGGACCCCGATTCCTCATAACATTGGAGAGACACAGGTCCTTCACTCACCACAAGTCATGGGCTGTGTGTGTGCACCCAGGACACCCACACACACACAGTTGGCGGCTCAGTCTGATGTACCTGACACTCACACCCTCCCCCAACACCTCAGTATCCTGTGTCTACATAGATTGGACAGCCCCAAACTGAAATCTCAGTGCTCAAGTCTATTCCTTGAGCATGGTCTGCCCCATGGACACCCCAGCTCTGTGTCCCCACTTTCACAGGTCTATCCATCTGTCCATCCATCTGTGGGGGGCTGCAATGGCCACCTTCAGCCGCCAGGAATTTTTCCAGCAGCTGCTGCAGGGCTGTCTCCTGCCTACTGCCCAGCAGGGCCTTGACCAGATCTGGCTGCTCCTTGCCATCTGCCTCGCCTGCCGCCTCTTCTGGAGGCTTGGTAAGTGCCTGCCACACTATGTACCACCATGTCAGTTTATATCACACCTGCCACATTCATCCATACCAAGCCACACCTTATTCTGCCACATCTTTCCATGCCAGGCCAGATGCCAATATGTCCAGTCCACCACATCCCGCCAGGCCAAGCACCATTTTAGCACAACACATCCTACTACACCCAGCCACCCCATGCCACATGATGCCATGTCCAACCATGCCAAAGCATGCCTTTCAGTATTCCTGGGTTCTAGGATTCTGGAAAGTTGAGGTTCTTGGATTTGTGGATCCTGAAATGTCTACATCCCAAGGTTATAAGATTCTAGAATGCTGGTATCAAAGGGTTATGGAATCCCCAAGTACCACATTACAGGGTATGGGCATCTGACAAGTTGAAATTCTCATATTCGAGGCTTCAAAATGCTGGCATTCTGGATTTCTAGAATCAGGGCATGATGAGATTTGTAGATGCTGGGATTCTGGAATGTTTCCACAATCACAGCAAGCCTATATCCAAATGATAAGATTACAAGTTCCCAAGGTCCCTATAGGATACTGAGAATTTTAGGAATCTGAAATTCAAAGGTTTTACACTTTCTTTTATCTTTTGCTTTTATTTCAAAAGGTATTTTATTTTATTTTTCTTAGGTTTATCATTTTGAAATATTTGTTACTGAAGTTAAGTTGAAAAAATAGTACAATGAACACCCATATGTGCATTACCAGATTCTCCAACTGTCAATATCTTCCCACTAATGCCCATTCTATCTATCACCTTCCTAAATTACTTCACCCCAAATCTGTCAGTGTGTGTGTCCCTGAAGAATAAGGATATCTTCCCCCAGCAACCATGGTCTCAACCATCACCCCTCAAGAAATTTAATCTGGATGCAATAATATTACACAATATAAGTTGATACACTTCTCCCAGGGTTTCCAAATATCCTTCATAGATGTTCCTTTTCTTTAAACCCAGACCTTGCCACCTCTCCCGCCTCCCACACCTGCTTTCAGCCCCCTGCAATCCCACCACATTGTAACCTCTAGGCCTTTGCCCAGGCTGTGCTTTCGGCTCAGGTTGCCCTCCCTTCCTGTCAGCCCACCTGACTTCCCTTTCTTGTTTTCTCTCCCTCTCTTGTCTGAAGGGTTACCATCCTACCTGAAGCATGCAAGCACCGTGGCAGGTGGATTCTTCAGCCTCTACCACTTCTTCCAGCTACACATGGTTTGGGTTGTGCTGCTCAGCCTCCTATGCTACCTCGTGCTGTTCCTCTGCCGACATTCCTCCCATCGCGGCGTCTTCCTCTCCGTCACCATCCTCATCTACCTGCTCATGGGGTATGGGTGTGAGCCCTCATTCCCACACTGTTGGCAGATGGGTGGAGAGGGACCCCTGGCTGGTCCTTGTGAAGTTGTCCAAGACAGGCAGTGGGTGAGGTGTTCCTGGAGGAGGGAATGTAGGAGACTAGTTCTTTCTAAAGGCTGTACAGAACAGGCTGGACTTTGAGCTCCCTCTGGAGGAGGGAGTCCTAGAGAATTATTCTTCCATGAGGTTGTGCAGGACAGGGGAAAGCATAACCCTCTCTGAACCTTGGTCCACCCTTTGTGGTCTCTGAGGCCATGGGAGTCATGGGCCCAAGACCGCCACCTTTTTTCCTCAGTGAAATGCACATGGTGGACACTGTGACATGGCACAAGATGCGAGGTAGGAAACCCTGGTTCTCTCACCTGCCCCAGCCCCGTGCCCCATTCTACATCTCCTAACTCCCCCAACCCTGTCTTTCCTTCCCCACTTTTGTCCCTCATCTGCACACTCCACTGGATGTGCAGGCCTCAGATTCCCTTCACATCTGCGTCTCTCTCTACCATGCCTTTTCCCCGTCTACCTTTCCCATACCACGTATGTGCCCGACTTTTGAAAAAGGGCATCTGCCAGTCCTGGGCACACCTGCCCATCTGCCCATCTGACTCCATGCCTACCTGTCTACCCTTGAACTACTCTTTTCCTACCACCCTCACTTGGTGCTCCCCATCTCCCTATGCTGACTTGCTCTCTGCCCATTCACTTGACCGTGGGCACCACACATAGGGGCCCAGATGATCGTGGCCATGAAGGCGGTGTCTCTGGGCTTCGACCTGGACCGGGGCGAGGTGGGTGCGGTGCCCTCACCTGTGGAGTTCATGGGCTACCTCTACTTCGTGGGCACCATCGTCTTTGGGCCCTGGATATCCTTCCACAGCTACCTACAGGCTGTCCAAGGTCGCCCGCTGGTGAGGTTCTGGGTGGACAGGTGGGCAGGGACTATGGGAGCCCCCACAGGGCAGTCTTCATGGAGCCTTGATCCCCACAGAGTCGCCGATGGCTGCAGAAGGTGGCCCGGAGCCTGGCACTGGCCCTGCTGTGCCTTGTGCTGTCCACCTGTGTGGGCCCTTACCTCTTCCCGTACTTCATCCCTCTTGATGGTGACCGCCTCCTTCGAAAGTGAGCACGGACTTTGAGGCCTCTGCCCTGCAGTGAGGGGTTTGGGTAGGGACCTGGGGTCTCCCCAGCTCTAAGCCTGTCTCTTAATGCTTCTGTCTGTCTTCTGTTACTACAGCAAGAAACGCAAAGCCAGGTAAATGAGGGCAGGTGCTGAGGGCGAGTGGGCTAACTGGGGGGTGGGGGCACAGTCTGACCTCTTGGTTCTGTTACGTCTGAGACCATCTGACCATTCTACCCCATGACTGGACAGAAACTGAGTATCTGTCTGTGGCTGTTGTTTGGCCAAGATTGAGTCTGTGACTCTGCATATGACTGACACTCTGACATATAATGTATATGAATGTTCTGCTGTTTCACCATTTGAAGCAAATTACATGACTAACAGAGAGTGACAAGTATGTGTTGGTTGTTGATGCTGACCTGTCTGTGACTCTGGCTAGGCGTGTGTATGGGTTGTTTGTCTCTCAACCACTGATTCCCTATGTGGGACTGGAGTTCTGGCTGTCTGGCTGTGCCATTGTCAATGATGGGGTGTGTGGCTGTCACTGGGTAAGTCTGGCTTGTAACTCTGGCTGGGAATGGGTCTGCCTGTAGCATGTTATGTGCCTGTCTGTGATGAATTCTGCCTGTGAGTCTGCCTTCTCTGGCTGCATGGTGTTGTCTAGCCGAGGAGTTGTGACCCACTCTGTGCCTGTGCCTGTGTGCAGGACTGACCATCGGCCTCTGGTATGACTATAGGGTTTCATCCTGTTGTTTGATTGTATGACCCCCTCTTCCTCCCCCACTCATTGGCCACTGATTATGTCTGATGCTGAATGAGGCTCTGGAAGGTGGAGTGACTTGCCCAGTGTCACCCAGTTAAGCTGCCAGGCATTAATCCCAGGCCTGATTCCAGAAGCGACCGTTTTTCCAATGTGGGACTCTGCCTGTTTTTTACTGTGTCTGTTGTATGACTACCAGGATGATTATCTTGAGTGTAGACTTGTGTATGTGGTCATAGCAGGGTGCTTGATGATCTCTGTGCCTAACTGCAGGACTTTTGTGTGTCTCATGGTCAGTGAGTCAGGTCTGAGAGCTACGAGGCTGGGAGTCTGATAGTATTTGTGCCTGGCCACGTAGCTGTGTCACAGTGTGGGGCTGTTAGGTCGGGCCTCTGACAGTGGCTGGGTCTGGATGTCTGACCATGTGAGACTGCAGGACTGTCATAGGGCAGCTCACACATCTGTTTGAGCCCCATGAAACTGACAGTGTACGTATGTGTGTGACTATCACACTGCACCTCTTTTTGCCACTATGTTTCTGTCTTGTCTACATATAATTCAGGCCAGCCTCCTGGGCCTCTGACTCTCTTTCCTTTCTTCTCTGCTGCCTTCCTGACCCCTGCGGGCCTTAGGGGCACCATGGTAAGGTGAGTCTACAGAGTGGGGCTGGGGATGATGACACATGGTGGGGTGTCATGCTGGCCCCTGGGCATGATGCCTCTTCTCCCTGTTCCTTTCTCCCCAGGTGGCTGCGAGCCTACGAGAGTGCTGTCTCCTTCCACTTCAGCAACTATTTTGTGGGCTTCTTGTCCGAGGCCACGGCTACATTGGCGGGAGCTGGCTTTACCGAGGAGAAGGATCACCTGGAATGGTGGGGAGGGCTGGGGGGCCATCCTCTCCCACAGGGTGCTGCCTGGAGGAGCTGCAGGGAGGGGGTGCTCCTGTGGGAGGAAATAGCCAAGACAAAAGTGTAGCAGTCAGCTAGATTGAGATCCCAGATGAATTTGTATTTCTTTTGCTCATAGGGACCTGACAGTGTCGAAGCCACTGAACGTGGAGCTGCCTCGGTCCATGGTGGAAGTTGTCACAAGCTGGAACCTGCCCATGTCTTACTGGCTAAATAACTGTGAGTCACCAAGTCACTACTGCAAGAGTGGAAAGTCCTTACCTCAGGCCCTTTCACATATCCATACAACAAACATTTACTGAGAACCTATTGCATGCTAGTTGCTGAAGGTACTGCAGGGACCAAAAAACAAAAAAATAAAAAAACCAATATCCCCAAATTCCTGCCCTTGTAGAGCTGGCATTTTTGTGGGGGAGCAGATAAGAGAAAAAAATACACAATAGTTCAGATGGTGATAAGTGCTATGGTAAAAAAAAAAAAAACAATAAAGCAGGAAAGAATGATTTGGGAATGTTGCTGGTGGGGGTAGGAGGTTGCCATTTAACATCAATTAGCCCAAGCCAGTCCGAGGGAGGAGATGACATTTCAGAAAAGACCTAAAGAAGGTGAGAGAGCAAGCAATATGAGTATATGAGATATACTCATATGAGTATATGAGTATAACAGATAGAGGGAACAGCCACTGCAAAAACCCTAAAAGAGAGCCAAGGGGGCCAGTGGTAGGAGGTGAGGTCGGAGAGGTGACAGGGGCCTGGTCTGTGGTGCCTCACTGGCCATGGGGAGGACTTTGGCTTTTTCTGTGAGAGGGCCGGAGCCACAACATGGGTCTGAGCAGAGGAGGGCCTTGGGCTCACTTGGGTTGTAACAGGACCCACGGCGGCTGTGAGGGCACATGAGGGAGTGAGGGCCACAGCAGTGAGGAGGCCACTGCAGTAGTCCAGGCTAGGGGTGGTGGTAAGCAGCAGTGGGCGTGGAAAGGAGAGATTGGATTCTGGATAAAATACGATGGTAAAACTGATAGGATTTGCTGAGTTTGGTTGCGAGAGTGGGAAGAAGACAGATCAAGGGTGAGTCTCAGGTTTTTGCCCTGAGGAACTGGAAGGGTAGAATTGACTTTGGCTACACTTGGGAAGACTGTGGGAGGGGTAGGATGGGAGGGAAGTTCAGGAGCTAAGTTTTAGACATATGAAGTGTGAGACCATTATAAAGACTTTTTCCTGGGGCTTCCAACATGTTGTGTATATCCTCACCCTGCCTTACGGCGCCCCAGGAAGGGCAGGAGGGAATCTTGGGAGACTCCTGACCCACATCATCCCCTTCCAGATGTTTTCAAGAATGCTCTTCGCCTGGGGACCTTCTCAGCCGTGCTGGTCACCTATGCAGCCAGCGCCCTCCTGCACGTGAGCAGGGTGAAGTGGGATTAGGGTAGAAGATGGGCGGGGGTGGCAGGGCCTCCTCTTCACTCACCTCATTGCTCCCTGGGGCCCCACCAGGGCTTCAGCTTCCACCTGGCTGCGGTGCTGCTGTCCCTGGCCTTTATCACTTATGTGGAGCATGGTGAGTGCAGAGCCCAGTCTGGCAAACAGGATGGAAGATTGGTAGGGGGCTGGAACCACTGCTCCCTGAGGCTAACCTGACCCCCTTACTTCCCCACATATATCCCAGTCCTCCGGAAGCGCCTGGCTCGGATCCTCAGTGCCTGCGTCTTGTCCAAACGGTGCCCACCAGACTGTTCACACCAGCATCGCTTGGTGAGAGTTCAGCCTGGGCAACCTCAAGCCCAACACTCCCCCTCAAAAATGTCACTTCTGTCTCCATCTTATATCTGTCTCAGGGTGCCCAGCTTCTTCTTCTGGTGCCTGAGGCATCCCCAGAACCTCATCTCTGTTCACTGCCACCTGTGTCTCTAACAAACATTTATCAAGCACCTGCTGTATACACACCAGGCATTCATGTCCCCAGTGAACATTTATTGAGCACCTGCTGGTACCAGGCACTCTTTTAGATGCTGGAGATACAATGGTGAACAAAACAGACTATAAAATTTCAGTCCTCTGGGACAAACATTTTAACAGGGAGACAATAAATAAAAAATAAGTCAGTAAAATATAATAGTTTGTTAGACTGCGACTAGTGCCAAGGAGGAAATACATAAGGGAAACGAGAAGGGAAATATCGGGGGTAAGTGGATACAATTTTAAACAGGGAGGTGCCTTTTGAGTACTTTAGCTGAAGGGGGTGAGGGACAGAAGCATTCCAGGCAAATGGAAGAATCAGTGTAAAGGCCCTGAGATGGGAGAGGGCCTGGAATGTCTGAGGAACAGCAAGGAAGCCAGTGTGGCCTGAGCAAAGTGAGCAAGGGGGAGAATGGTGGGCCCTTTAAGATGTGGTGGGGATTTGCTTTTGTTTGTTTGTTTGTTTGTTTGTTTGATTCTGTTTGCAATACGAAGTATGGACAATCTCAGATTTGCCTCCCATCTGACAACTGATGTTTATTATCATATACCCCCCACTCAGAGCTCCACCATTCTGCCTCTTTTGCCTGAATACTCGCATCTCCCTCAACCTGGATGCCCTCAATGCTAACAGTGCCCTCATCCCTGGATACCTCTTGACCTCCCGTAGGACAATCTGGAACCATCTCTCTCCCACCCCTGGGGTGCTGTGGATATCCTCATTCCTGGAACCCAGTGCACTTTGTGCATCTCCCTGGGCTCTCCTGTCCAGGTGGTACTGAGAGGCAGTGAGTAGGTCCAGCTGCCAAACAAATCCATCTGTCCCCCAACAGGGCCTGGGGGTACGAGCCTTAAACCTGCTCTTTGGAGCCCTGGCCGTCTTCCACCTGGCCTACCTGGGCTCCCTGTTCGATGTCGATGTGGATGATACCACAGAGGAGCAGGTGAGATGGGGCCCTAGGTTGGGGGTACCCAGGGATGTGCCACCTGCTCATGGGAACCATGAAGACAAAGGGGGTCAGGGAGGGTAGACACGAGGACTTTGTATGGTGTCTCTAGCTTGTGCACCCAGTGCTCCTCAGTCCTTCTGTCCCATGGTCCCTCCGGTTGGTTCGCACTGCTGGCTCTTTTATTTGGGCGAAGTGTGCAAAAT
>VMDR010031851.1:0-11902 GCA_007922815.1 Macrotus californicus | reverse complement strand
CCGTTAAAATTCAAATTTAATGAGGACTATAAACCCATGAGGGCAGAGGTTTTTGCCCATTTTGTTTCCTTCTGCACCCTCAGTGCCTAAAATAGTATCTGGCACATAGTACTAGGTGTAAAATAAATATTTGTTAAGTTAATGACTCAGCTGAAAAATATAAATTGCTGAAGGAAAAGAGTTATAGATACTACTGTGGAGTTATTCTACAAATCTTTCGATGGAAAGAGAACGGAATATTGAGATGTTATGAGAACAAGAAAGTATATGTAAAATTTTGCAAATCATTTTGCAACTCGACAAATGTTTATTAAGACTAATTTTTAGAAACCTTTGTAATTACTGCTAGGAGCACAGTAATGAGGAAGACTGTCAACCTTCTCCTATGCCATGCTCTGTCATCAGATGCCACTTATAAATAAGAAACTGTAAACATTTACTATGTACTTACTATATGCATACTATAGTAAGAAATTTACACTGACTTTATTACTCACAACAACCTATGAGTTCAGTACCATTATTATATTGTTATGATGCTAAGAAAATAGAGAAACAGAATAGTTAAGGATACATTGCCCAAGGCCACACAGCTAATTAGTGAAAAAATCTTAACATTCTGTATAGGTAGCACCCACACAGCACAATACTGTTCCCTTGTTCAAACTGGAATACGTTAAAGATTTTAAATATTTCACACAGATAAGATAATATCAAGTTTGGAATCCACTCCAATACAGTATACTTGATGGGGGTAAAAATGCAGTAGATAATTTTTGAAGAGGGATGACAGGCCAGGGGAACACATTATATGTTTTCCACTTGTGTATTTTTTGTTTCCAAAAAGTTTAAAAGTCTAAAAGAATTCACTTAGGAAAATGGGCATTTATTCACACAGTTAATGAAAGAAGAAATTGGCAAAATCTTTTAAAAAGTAACATGTAAGTACACATTAAAGTTTTACATGTGCATATCCTTTGATTCAGCATCCTGGTTTGAAATTTAGCCTGAAGAAATAATAACATAAACATTTACTTGTAAGGCTATTTACTTTAGTACTGTAATAACAAAATAATGGAAACATAAATGGTAATAAAATCAATTGTGCTGACGAGTTTATGATGATAAATCATCAAATGATTTGTTTAAAATGCAAACCAGGAAATAATCATGGGGATGTAAAGTACAGCACAGGTAATATGGTCGATGATATTGCAATAACTATGTGTGGTGTCAGATGGGCGCTAAATTTACTGGGGTGATCACTTTGTAAGTTATATAAATGTCTGATCACTATGCTGCATACCTAAAAGTAGTATAATACTGTGTGTCTACTCTAATTGAAAAATAAAGAATTCCTTTTTACAAAAGGCAAACCATAAGTGATGTCAGCATCCTGGCAGGGTAAGAAAACCTCTTGGTCTCTGCCCTCAGAGCTGTGGGCTGGAGAACTGTAATTCAACAAGGGATCCCCCACTCAGCACACAAACACATGTGAGAGATTTACCCAATGAAACCTCTGAAGGTGGGTATACTGGGGTGAGCAGGGGAAGCAGGACAGGCGGAAGGACAGAGACAGGAACCACAGTTGCAGCTTGGTGTTTTCTGTGGCCACAGGGAACGTGGGAGCATGGCGGGTGGGATTGCAAAACTCCCCTTGGCAGACCAGAGGGGCAGAGGCAGCGTTCTGCACTGCCAGGCTGGTGCACACTGAAGCCGAGCCCAGGGACAGGGGTGGGGAAGCTGTGACGACAGTGTGCAGAGGGTAGTGGCTTTTGTTGAGCAGCCAGAATAAAAACAACCAACCAAGACACAGACATGGGAACTGTCCCCACACCCTCTCCTGTAGGCCCCCCAACTCCAGAAAACATGCGACAGTGGAGGCAGGTCATAAAGGGGCAAGAGTAACATTCCAGACAGAGTGGCCAGTGCTCACTGTGTCCAAACACAACGGGATTAACAAAGCTGCAGAAGCAAGAACATGCCCCTAAACTCCTCCCGGACCCACTGCGGCAGAACCTTGTAGAGGGCGCACAAGGACACCTCAGTAAGTGAGGGACAGTTGACAGCTTCTCGTTACAGGAAAGCAGTGCCAGGAACTCAAGGCCTGGAGCCCCATCACCTGCCACACACCACCATGGGAGTCACGCCCTGAGACTCAGGCCCTAAGTCATAGAGAGGATGCCTACTACCTTGGGGAATACGAGACATTTATGACAGGCTGGGGACTCTGCCCCACAGAGATCTTGGAGCTCCCAGTGATTCAGGTAGGAAAGAACAAAAACTGATGTTATAGCACCTTCTACTGGAAAACAAAAAGAAAGACCTCTGCTTATCAAAGTATTTATCGATTAAAACTAACAAGTACTTCAGCAGATTTCAATCTTTCAAATGCCCAGGCAGAGAAACAATCCATTAAGTACCATGAATAACCAAAGTAACAAGGTAGTTTACAAGAAAACAAATATATACAAAAAATAAACTCAAAGACATGGAAGACTGTGGTTTAAATGACAGAATTGAAGACTGCAGTTCTGAAAACACTCGACGAAATATAAAAAGACTCAGAATGACAGTTCCATGAGCTCAGCAAGAAAATCAATGAACAAAAGGAATACTTTTCCAAACAGACTGGAACCATAAAAACCAATTTAAAAAGAAATCCAGGAGCTGAAGAACTCAATAAATGAGACGAAGAATGAATGAGAGAGCTTAGAAAAAAGAGCAGACCAGATGGAAAAAAGAATTAGTGATCTTGAAGTTAGAAATCTTGAAGACTCAGGTGAAGGAGAAAACCGAGTTTTAAAAATATGAAAGAATTCTGTAAGAACTCTCTGATTCCATTAGAAAGAGCAACATTAAAATAATGAGTTTCCCGGAAGAAGAGAGGGAAGAGGGAAAAGGAAGCAGAGCACCTAATCAAACTGAGAACTTCTCAAACACATGGGAAGAGCTGGACCCTCAAATCCAAAAAGTTAACAGAACTCCTAATTATCTCAATGCAAAAAGGCCTTATCCAAGGCACATCACAGTAAAGATGCCAGAAGCTCATGACAAAGAAAGAACTCTCAAGGCAGCCACGGAAGACTGTAACCTATAAAGGAAATCCCAGTAATTTATCTTTTTTATTTTTATTTTTAGCAGAAACTTTCCAAGCCACAAGGGGAATCAAGTATCCAAAATATTGAAAGAGAGTAATCACCAGTCAAGAATAATATATCTAGCAAAATTATCCTTTAGATGTGAAAGAGAAATAAAGGCTTTTCCAGAAAAACAAAAGCTGAGGGAATTTACCACAAGATCTACACTGTAAGAAATGTTGAAAAAGTCTATTCGACCTGAAAGAAAAATTCAAAAGGGTGTTAACTCTTCCAACCCATGAACACGGTACATGCTTCCACTTACTTGTACCTTCTCAATTCCTTTCTTCAGTGTCCTATATTTTTCTAAGAACAGGTCTTTTACTTCCCTGGTTAAATTTCTTCCTAGGCAGTACTTTATTTATTTTTTTGGTGTCATTGCAATAGTAAATGGGATTGTTATCTTAGTTTGTTTTTCTGATATGATAGTTCATTGTTGGTGTGTAAAAATGCCATCAACTTCTGAATACTGACTTTGTATTCTGCTACTATCCAAAGCAATCTACAGATTCGATGGAACTCCTGTTAAGATACCAATAGCATATTTCACAGATCAAGAACAAATTTATATGGAACAAAAAACAACCCAGAATAACCTCAGCAATCTTGAGAGAGAACAACAAAGTAGGAAGGATCACAATACCTGATAACAAACTGCATTACAAGGCCACAGTAAGCCAAACAGTCTGGTACTGGCATAAGAACAGACACATGGATCAACTGAACAGACAGAGAGCCCAGAAACAAACTGATGTCTCTATGGTCAATAAATATTTGACAAAGGGGGCACAAGAAGACAACGGCATAAAAATAGCCTCTTCAACAAATGGTCTTGGGAGAACTGGACAGCTACATGCCAAACAATGAAACTAGACCACCAACTGACACCACAGACCAGAATAAACTCAAAATGGATAAAAGACTTAAACATAAGTCATGATACCATAAAAGTCTAGCAGAAAACAGCAAAATTTCAGATATCCCACGTACCAATATTTTAGCCAATGTATTTCCTAGGGCAAGGGAAATAGAGGAAAAAATAAGCAAATGGAACTACTTCAAATTAAAAAGCTTTTGCACAGCTAAAGAACCCATCACCAAAACGAAAAGGGAATTGATTGTATGGGAGAACATATTTGCCAATGACATATTGGAGAAGGGTTTGATCTCCAAAATATATAAACAACTCATACGACTCAACACCAAGAAGACAAAAAATCCAATGGGAAAAGGACCTGAAAAGACAATTCTTCGAGGACATAGTGTTGGCCCAGAGACATAAAAAAAAAAAAAAAAGCTCAGCATCACTAGCCATCACAGATGCAAATTAAAACCACAATGAGATACCACTTCACACCGGTCAGAATGATCATCATAACCAAATCAGCAAACAAGTGCTCGTGAGGTTGTGGAGAAAAGGCAGCCCTAGTGCACTGTTGGTGGGATTGTAGACTGGTGCAGCCACTGTGGAAAACAGTATGGAATTTCCTCAAAAATTTTAAATTGGAACTGCTTTTTGACCCAGCAATTCCACCGCTGGGAACACTCCTGAAGAATCCTGAAACACCAACTCAAAAGAACCTGTGCACCCCAATGTTCACAGCAGCACAATTTACAATAGTCAAGATTTGGAAGCAGCCTAAGTGCCCATCAGCAGATGAGTGGATTAAAAACGGTGGTACATTTACACAATGGAATTCTATGCAGCAGAAAGAAAGAAGGAACTCCTACCTTTTGTGACAGCATGGGAGGAACTGGAGACTATTATACTAAGTGAAATAAGCCAGGCAGTGAAAGACAAACACCACATGATCTCACTTTTAAGAAGAATATAACGAACAAAATAAACTAATGAGCAAAAGAGAACCAAAGGCATAGAATCATGAAACAGACCGACAGCAATAAGAGAGGATGTGGGAGATGGGGACCGACTAAAGCAAGGTGATTAGTCAAAGAACATACATGAAGGACCCATGGACATGGACAATGGTGAGGGGACTGATTATAGAAGTGGGGGTCGGGCTGGGTGGAGTGGGGCAAAGGGGGGGAAAGTGCAACAATTGTAATAGCATGAACAACAAAATATTTTTTAAAAAGATACATATGTATAGTCCTGGCTGGTGTGGCTCAATACACTGAGCATGGACCTGTGAATCAAAGGGTCGCTGGGTCAATTCCCAGGCAGGGCATATGCCTGGGTTGCGAGCCAGGTCCCCAGTAGGAGGCGTGAGACAGGCAACCACACACTGATGTTTCTCTCCCTCTTTCTTCTTCCCTTCCCCCCTCTCTAAAAATAAATAAAATCTTTAAAAAAAAGATATATATACACATATATACATGAACAGTTAAAAAGATACCATCTTACAAAAAAAGGATTAAGAGCAACTGATGTATTGAATCTCAAAAACAAACAAACAAACAAAAGGAAACAAAACTGTAAGATGACAGACAAAAACAGGAAATTGCAGCTCTTATTCAGAACAGGGTATTAAATACTTAAATATAATCTAAATGTTAAAATAGCTAAAAAAACACTATTTCTTCCAGTTTGGAAATGAATGCACAGCATAAAAAGGGACAATTTGTGACAACAAAAACATAAAAGAGGAAAGGAGAAAAAGATTGAATTTGCATAGGCGAAGGAACATAAGATGAAATCAGAAAAAAGGATTACTCCATGTATGAAACTTTATTTTACATAAACCTAAAGGTAACTACAAAACATAAAAGTAGAACTGAGACACACAAAAAAAGAGGAAATGACAAGAAAAAAATCATAGAATGCCACCAAACAAAGAAATGATGGAGACACAGAGCAGAAAACAGAAGATAAAACTGTTACAGGAACTCCCCATATATCAATAATTGCCCTAAATATAAATGGACTGAACTCACCAAATAAAAGTAACAGAGTAACAGGATGAATTAAAAAGTAAGACCTAACTATGTGCTGCCTTCAGGAGACCCACCTCAGCTACGAAGACAAATACAGACTCAAAATGAAGGATGCTCCAAGCAAATGGAGAAAAAGTGAGTGTCACTGTGCTTGTATCAGATAGCTTTCAAGATGAAAATGGTAACAAGTGATCAAGATGGATTTTTATAATCATAAATGTGACAGTACATCAAGAAGACATAAAATATATGCACCCAAATTGGGAACACCAAAATATATAAAGCTAACAGACCGAAAAGGAGAAACTGACAAAAACACAATTATAATAAGAGACCTAAATACCCCATGGATAGCAATGAATAGATCATCCAAACAGAAAATATGACTAAATAAGGCCATATGAGCCTTAAGCAGCACTACAGATAAAATACACATAATGTAGAACTTACAGACCTTCCCACCCCCAGAACAACAGAATATACACTCTTCTCTAGTACACATGGGATAGTCTCAGAGATAGACCATATGTTAGTGACAAAACTAGTCTCAATAAACTTAAGACTGAAATCACACCAGGCATATTCTCTGACCATAACGGCATGAACTGAAAATTAACTACAAAAAAGAAAACTGGAAATACCAAATATACGGAGTTCGAACAACATGCTACTGAAAAACTGCTGGGACAAAGAGTAAGAGATTAAAGACAGACACAATGTGAATGACAACACAGTACAACCAATTTGTGGACCGCAGCAAAACGGTAATAGGAAGAAATTTGTAGCATTATAGGCCTACCTCAAGAAACAAGAGAAACTCAAGTAAACAAGCTTATGTGAACTTAAAGAATCTGAAAAAGAACAAATGAAGCCCAGAGTCAGTAGTGGTAAATACTAAAAGTCAGAGCAGAATTAAACAAAATAAAGAACAATAACAACAACAACAAAATAATAATAGAAAAAATTAATGCAACAAAGAGCTGGTTCTTTGAAAAGATGAATAAAACTGACAAACTTTGTCTAGACTAAGGAAAAGAGAGAAAAATTTCAAATAAATAAAATTAGAAATGAAACAGAAGTTACAATGGACACCACAGAAACACAAAGAATTATACAAAATTACTATGAAAGGCAATACACCACCAAATTTGATAACCTAAGAAGAGGATAAATTCTTAGAAATATATAACCTTCCTAGACTGAACCATGAAGAACTGGAAAACCTAAACAGACTGATCAACAGTAAGAAAATTAGAATAATCATCAAAAACTTCCCCAAAACACAAAAGTCAAGGACCAGATGGCTCACTAGTGAATTCTACCATTCATGTAAGATTAAATACCTGTCCTTCTCAAACATCCAAAAAACTGAAAAACACGGAATACTTCCTAACCCATTTTATGAGGCCAACATTACCCTGATACCAAGACCTAGCAAGGACAACACACGTACTCACACAGTATCACTAATGAACATAGACGCAGGAATCCTAAACACCAGCAAACTGAATACAATAAAGCATTAAAAAATAATACATCACAATCAAGTGGGGTTCTTTCCATACAAAGACGGCTCAACATGTGCAAATCCATCAGTGATATACTACATTAATAAAAGATAAAAATCATATGATCATATCAACAGATACAGAAAAATGCGTTTGACAAGGTACAACATCCATTTATGATTAAAACACTCAGTAGAATGGATATAGAAGGGAAGTACCTCAACATAATTAACAGCCATATGACAAACCCTAAGCTAGTATCACAGTCAATGCTGACAGCTTTTCCTCTAAGACTAAGAGCAAGAGAAGGATGCACACTCTCGCCACTGTGATTCAACGCAGTACTGGAAATCCTAGTCAGAGCAATCAGGCAAGAAAAAGAAGTAAAAGGTATCCAAATTGGGAATGGAGAAGTAAACTCACTTTTTTTCAGATGACATGATTCTATACATAAAAGACCTAAAAGACTCCACCAAAAGACTAAGAAACAATAAAATTGCAGGATACAAAATCAATGTACAAATACCTGCTGCATTTCTATATACTAACAATAAAATATATAAAAAAGAAAATGAAAATGTCATCTGTAATTGCAACATAAAGGATAATATACCTAGGAATAAATGACAGAGGAAGTAAAGGACCTAAACACTGAAAAGTACAAGAGAGTGCTGAAAGAAATTGAAGACACAAAGGAAAGATATCCCATGTTCATGGATTAGACAAATCAACATAAAGTGGCCATATTACCTAAAACAATATACAAATTTCATTAGTGAAATCCCTATCAAAATTCCAATGGCATTTTTCAAAGAAATAGAAGGAAAACAAACATCAAATTTGCATGGAAGCACAAAAGATCCTGAATGGCCAAAGCAATCCTGAGAAAAGAAAAAAACAAAGCCAGAGGTATCACACTCCCTGACTTCAAACTATACCACAAAACAGTAAGATATTAACACAAAGATAGACACACACACCGATGGAACAGAACTGAGAGCCCAGAAATAAACTCACACATATATAAGCAACTGATTTTTGACAAAGGAGCCAAAAACATACCATGAAAAAAGGAAAACCTGATAAATTTGTTGGGAAAATTAGACAGCCACATGCAAAAGAATGAAACTAGATTTCTATGTGACATCATCCACAAAATTAACTCAAAATAGATTGAAAACGTAAATATAAGCCCTGAAAAAATAAAATACACAGAAAAAAACATAAGTACTGAACTCATGGACCTTGGTCTCAGAGAGGTTTTTATGAACTGCAAGAGAAGTAAAGGCAACAATAAATGACTGTGACTGCATCAAACTAAAAAGCTGCATCAATAAGACAAACCGTCAATAAAACAAAAAGACGGCCAATGAATGGGAGAAGATATCTGCAAATGAGACCTTCAATAAGGGACTAATCTCCAAAATATATTAAAAAACCTCATATAACTACAATAAAAAATCCAATTAACAAATGGACAAAGGAGCTGCACCGACACCTCTGCCACGAAGACACACAATGCCCAATAGCTAAATGTAAAGAAGCTCAAATTCACAAACTTATGAGGGAAATGCACATCAAAACCACAATGAGTCAACACATCACACCTGTTGGAATAGCTACTATTGAGCCCTGGCTGGTGTGGCTCAGTGGACTGAGCACCCAACTTCAAAGCAAAAGGTCGTCGGTTCGATTCCCAGTCAGGGCACATGCCTGAGTTTAGAGCCAGGTCCCCAGTAGGGGGCATGTGAGAGGCAACCTGTTTCTCTCTCTCTCTTGCTCTCTCCCTTCTCTTCTCTCTAAAAATAAATAAATAAAATCTTTAAAAAAGAATAGCTATTATCAACATGACTAGAAATAACAAGTGTTGGAGAGAATGTAAAGGAACCCTAATAAATTGCTGGTGGGAATACAAACTGGTATAGCCCCTATGAAAAACATTATGGAAGTTCCTCCAAAAAAAATTAAAAATAGAGCTACTATATGATCTAGGAATCCCTCCTCTTGTAACCTACTGAAAATTTTAAAACATTTATTTGTAAAGACATATATACCTCAATGTTCTCTGCAGCATTATTTACAGTGGCCAACACATGGAAACAACCCAAGTGTCCTTCCATGAATAGCTGGATAAAGAAGACATGGTACACATGGTACACTGGTATATTGCACAATGGACTACTACTACTCAGCCATAAAGAGGATGAGATATTGCCATTTGTGGCAACACGAATGGATCTTTAGAGTATCCACTCTCTCAAGTGAAGTCAGATGAAAAAGAACAAAAGCGTACGATTTTACTCATCTGTGGGATATAAAACAAAGTAACAAACGAACAAAACAAACTTACAGACACAGACAACGCTATGGCAGTTAACAGAGGGTAACGGTCACAAAGGTACATGGCAGCCAAAGGAGACTGGACTTTGATACACATGATGTATCACAGAACTGTACACTTGAAACTTATATAATGTTTAATGTATACAAACGTCACCCAAATAAATTTAATTTACAAATGCAAACCAATACTGTAATTATATTTCATAACCTAGTATATGCATGTTGTATATGGCATGGATAAGCACTGGAAAGCTGAAAATGATACAGAGCAAATTGAGGTGTGGTTAACAGAGCATGGGTTTCCTTTCTTTCCTTAAACACTTTTTGGTAGTGAGATTACAGTACTTGTTTGGCATGTACCAAATCAAGATAGCATTTACTTAAAAAGTTGCTTTATATTACAAGTTCCGTCAAATGCATTTATTTTGTATCCCAAGCTACTAAATGAAGGAATGCTGACTACCAGCTAGGACTTTCCACAGGACATTATGTTCCTACCGACTCAGATTTGTAGACCTGTAAATAAAATTACAGTGCAACTAAAAAGGACACTTAGGAAAAAAATATATACCTTCCAAAACTTCAGTTGTGAGATTTGATCTGTAGAAAAGAAGAAAAATTACCAATGAAAAGCTGCCCCTTCCCTTTTTGGGGGGGCAGGGGGTTAGAATCAACCTAGAAAATTGGGTTCCCAAGTAGCTGTATGACCACAGGTAAGTCACTTCTTGATCTAAAGAAAGCTGAAGTTATTAATACTTCATAAGATTCTTATACGAATTCATGCAGGAACTTGGTAAATTACAGAGCAATACTAAAAATGAGAACATGATATTATGTCATAAAACAGTATGGCTTGAAACTAAGTCAGGCATACCTGCATCACCAAACATCAGCAAGGCAGCAGCAATTGCTCCATCCATTGTGCTGGTTGACTCAATCAACTAACAGAATGAGAAAAGATTGATGTTTTTTAAAATAACACTGAGAATTATTTCAGTTTTCAAAACATTAAAGAACACATACATTAAAAATACATAAGGTCAGGAAATATGTATGTCATAGTTCTAAGTTCAGTGAGTCCTGTGATAAATTTTCAGAAACCTCGGTTTACCTAGAAGTCTGAACTTACCTAAGCGTATCTTAAAATGTATCAAATTTACTCACTAGCACTACACAAAGGAAAAATTAAAACATAGTCATATACAGCACATTCAAGGTTTTTGTTATTTTAATTACAGGGTTGTGCACTGGAGCCTTAAAAACTTTCTATTTACATTCCCAGGCACTGAATGTGCAGGGGAGGGGAGGGGAGGAATAGAAAGTGAGAGGGGGAGACCAGCAGACATTTACAGTATTCCTTTTTAATTGACATTTAACAGTGGACTCTGGCATGCCATAATTCTGCAGTCATTTAAAAAATATCCCATATTTCCTAAGATGACTAGGATAAGGGGTTCTTTATCTCTATTTCTAAATTGTTTGAATTTGTTCAAAATATATTACTTACATAATTAACATTTTCAATATAATATTTTTACACTGTTCTGTAACATTCTGGATCTCAAAAGAAACTAAATATGCCCTATTTTTCTCTTGCTAAAGCTTCCTATATTTTCAATGGGTTATTTATTTTTTTAAAGATTTTATTTATTTATTTTTAGACAGAAGGGAAGGGAGAAAGAGAGGGAGAGAAACATCGATGTGAGAGAAGCATCCGCTGGCTACCTCTGGTACACGGCCCATCCAGGGACTGAACCCACAACCCAGGCATGTACCCTGACCGGGAATGGAACTGGCAACCTTTCACTTTGCAGGATGCCCAACCAGCTGAGCCACACTGATCAGGGATCAATGGGTTATTTGTTTTATAAAGATTTTACTTTTTAAAGTAAGTTATATTTGTATTGAATCAGTTGGGCTCCAATCAAATGAGAATGCTGTCTTCTATACTAGTTTTATTCATCTTGGATCCTTACATACCCTGTACAGCCCCTCCTCCTTTTAGAAATAGCCAAA
>VMDR010031850.1:0-11906 GCA_007922815.1 Macrotus californicus | reverse complement strand
TGGGAGGTCAGATTATGAGATATAGTGAGAGTAAAGGATAGAAAGTAGGTGTAGTGTGTGAGAGAATAGAGTTAAACACACTAGTAATAAAGTTCGGGAGGACAGTGGAATGGGTTAAGTTCTGGGAGGGGTGCTGTGTAGTATTTACAATTATATGGAGCAACAATTATTTACATTAATGCTGGAACAACAATCATATGCCAGAAACTATATGATCTGAATAATGAGAACAGGAAGTACATGACCTCTTTCATTTAGCATTCTTTCTGAGGCTTCCTCCTTTTCTTTCATTTGGAGTTTGCTTCTTTGTCTTCCCATCTTTTGTGAGACTAGAATAGCAGAGTAGTCTGCTATTGGAACAAAAGTGAAGTGAAAGCAGGAAAATTAAAAACACAATATGAAAGAGAGAACAAGGAAAACCAGTCAAATAATGCAATTAAACAAACAAAGAAAACTAAACATAAAGAAGAGAAATAAAAAGATACTAATAAAATAAAAGAAGTAAAAATAATGGAAAAATAATAATAATGCAAATAAACAATAACATGCAAGTTCTCTGGAATAGCAATGTGATATTTGTCTCAGTTTCTCAGTTGTTTGGATTAGTCTTGTGATCCCTCTTTGGGTCTTACTCTGGTCCTTTCACAGCTCCTGGTCTTACTGTTTCACTTGGGGAAAAATAATAAAAATAAATAATAAAATAAAAAAAGAAAGAAAATTCTTTTGCTGACTAAACCAGCCAAGTGAGTTCTGCTGGTCTTTCTGGCTGCCATAGGCTGAGGAGGGTTGGGTTTTACTTTTCTCCCTTCCTATGGTTTTGAGAGGATGAGGGCCAGGTCTGGGCTGCACTCTTCACAGTTGCCCAGCCTCCATCCCATTTCCTCCATTTGCTGCCTGGCCCCTACTGCCCTTCTATGCCAGGCAGGCACCTTTAATTCACCAGTTGTGCCATCCTTGAGGTGCACTAATTAGGGGTAACTGACACAGCACCTTCTCACTCTTTGCTGTCTTAGGTGCTAGGCACTCTGAAAGTCTCCTCCAGGTAGTTCAGCTTTCCCACTGACTTAAGTCTTTCTGGAGACTGCTAACTCCCTGAACTCTGCTGTTCTCCGCTGCCTCCCTCATCTTAGCTAGCCAGTCTGGCTGCACTGGGCGGGAGTGCTGCTGTGGAGATGCAGTGGTGATGGGCACACGGGCCTCCGATGTTGAGGTGCAGGGTCAGGGGCAAGGCCGTGGCTGTGGTGGTGGGGGTGTGGCTAAGGCTGTGGCCACAGAGGTGTGGGCAGAGGAGAGTTCCCCAAACAGCCACCGAGAACCTACTTATGAACAAAATTCCTCTGTTTAAATCTGTCGTCCCTAACGAGTGCCCGTCCTCTCATACAGCAAAATTCTCCAGCCAGCCCAGAGACTTTCCAGGTCAGGGTCCAACATGGCCCAATTCTTCTCCCTTCTCCTGGTGTCACCCAGCTCCCCAGTTTCTCTGGAACTGACCCAGCCGGCATACATTTTCTCAGTGGGTGAATACTGCCCCTGTGTACCTCCCACTTCATCTTTATTCCCCCCAGCGACTTCAAGCATTCAGGTCATCCTGGTGCTGCTCTATCCTCCCTGTTTGGCATGAGAAGGAACCATTTATGGCTCTCATCCAAGGATTCTGGGGCAGGCGGTGGCAGACACCGGGTCAGGGGCTGAAGCAGCCCTGGTCCCCACACTGACCCCAGGCATCTCACCATCCCAAAGCAATCTCCTTACCCTCTGTTTTTCTATGTCCTCTACAATTTTGGCTTTCAACCTTCATATATGCTGGAATATCATTAACTGTTCACTCTGTTCCTCAGAAGATCGGCTAGGTGTTCCACCTGTGCACAGGGGGAAGTGGGCTCCACTCCCACCTAACTTGCCACCATCTTCTGACCACCTGATTCAATTTTTATTGAGATGAAATTCACATAACATAAAATGAACCACTCTAAAATGAACAATTTAATGGAATTTAATGCATTCATATTTTGTAACCTTCATCTCTATCTATTTCAAAAACATTTTCATCATTCTAAAAGAAAACTCAGTACACACTAATCAGTTACACTCCACCTCTCCCTCCTTACAGTTCTTGACCATTACCAACATAGTTTCTGTTTCTATGGATTAACCTATTCTGTATATGTCATACAAACAGCATCAAATAATATGTGACCTTTCTATTAGGCTTCTTTTACTTACCATAATATTTCCAAAGGTCATTCACATTGTGGATATGAATTGCTGTCTAGAGTCACTTCCTTTTGAATGGAAGAAATTCCTTTATTATTCTTGTACAATAGGTCATCTGCTACAAATTCTCTCAGTTTTTGTTTTTCTGGGAATGTATTTTATCTTCAGTTTTGAAAGATAGCTTTAATGGATACAAAATTTTTGGTTGACAATTTTCTCCGAGGAGCACTTTCAACATGTTATCCCACTGCATTCTGGCTTCCATTGTTTCTACAGGTAAATCAGCTGTGGTGTTATTGTGGTTCCCTTGTAAGCGATGAGCTGTTTTTCTCATGTTGCTTTCAAGGTTTTCTCCTTTTTTACTTTTAGCATTTTTTCTACAAAGGATTTGTGAATCCTCTTGAGCTTATTCTACTTGGAATTCATTGATCTTCCTAGATGTCTAGGTTAGTATTTTTAAATACTTTTGAGAATTTGCAACCATCCTTTTTTTTACAGACATTTTTCAGCTCCTTCCTCCTCACCTGATAATTTCATTTTGCACATGTGGTATATTAATGGTGCCCCATTTTTCTCTGAGGCTGTCTTCATTTTTCCACATTATTTTTTACTCTGTTCTTCAGATTACATACTCTGTATGAACATATCTTCAAATTTGCTAATTGTTCCTTCTCTTAGCTAAAACTTACTGTTAAGTTCCTTCAAGGAAATTTTCATTTCTGTTATCAGATTTTTAAACTCTAGAATGTTCCTTTTGTTGTTTTTTAAAATATGCTCATACTTCAGTACTCATCAGCTTCAGAACTCATCAAACCCTGCATGTGTCATATTTTTATTATGGAAAACAATTTATATCATATGATATTTATTTATTTTGCTTTTTTGAAATATATTTTATTGACTACACTATTACCGTTGTCCCATTCTTTTCTCCCCTTTATTCCCATTCACCCTGTACCCCCCACCATCAGTCCCCCAACTTAGTTCATGTCCATGGGTTACACATACAAGTTCTTCGGCTTCTCCATTTCCCATACTATTCTTAACCTCCCCGTGTCTATTTTGTACCTACCAGTTATGCTTCTTATTCCCTGTATGTTTTTCCTCATTCTTCCCCATCCCCCTCCCTGCTGTTAATCCTCCATGGGATTTCTATTTCTGTGATCTGTAACTCTTCTTGTTGTTTGCTTAGTTTGTTTTTGTTTTCATATTTTTTAGGTTCAGTTGTTGATAGTTGTGAGTTTGTTTTCATTTTACTGTTCATAGTTTTGATGATCTTCTATTTCTTAGATAAATCTCTTTAACGTTTCATATGATAAGGGCTTGATGATGATGAACTTTTTAAATATGACATTATCCGGGAAGCACTTTATGTGCCCTTCCTTTCTAAATGATAGCTTTGCTGGATAGAGTAATCTTGAATGGAAGTCTTTGCCTTTCATGACTTTGAATACTTCTTTCCAGCCCTTTCTTGCCTGCAAGGTTTCTTTTGAATCATCAGCGGCTAATTCCTATGGGAACTCCTTTGTAGGTTACTGTCTCCTTTGCTCTTGCTGCTTTTCAGATTCTCTCGTTATCTTTAATCTTGGCTAATGTAATTATGATGTGCCTTGGTGTTTGCTTCCTTGGGTCCAACTTCTTTGGGACTCTCTGAGCTTCCTGGACTTCTTGGAAGTCTAGTTCCTTTGCCAGATTAGAAGAGTCCTCCTTCATTATTTTTTCCAAATAAGTTTTCAAGTTCTTGTTCTTCCTTTTCTCCTGGCACCCCTATGATTCAAATGTTGGAACGTTTAAAATTGTCCCAGAGGTTTCTAAACCTCTCCTCATTTTTTAAAAATTCTCTTTTCTTCATTTTGTTCTGGATGAATGTTTATTTCTTCCTTCTGCCCCAAATCATTGTTTTGAGTCCTGGTTTCCTTACCTTCACTGTTGGTTCCCTGTACATTTGCCTTTATTTCACTTTTCATAACCTTCACTTTTTCTTCTATTTTGCAATCATACTCAATCATTTCTGCGAGCATCCTGATTACCAGTGTTTTGAACTCTGCATCTGATAGGTTGGCTATCTCTTCATTGCTTAGTTCTATTTTTTCTGGAGCTTTGATCTGTTCTTTCATTTGGGCCATATTTTTTTTGTCTCAGTATGTCCATTATGTAGTAAGGGGCAGAGCTTTAGGTATTTGCCATGGCAAGGAAACCCACATTCCTGTGTTGTGGCACTGTATGTGGAGAAGGGGTCAGGTAGGGATCAATGCTGCTTGCTCAGCTCTCCACTGGCTTTAAGTTCCTTCCTCTGCTACCTACAAACAAATTGGGCCCTTCTGGTGTTGATTCCCAGGTAGATGGTTTTGTGTACTTTCCAGGACCATGTGAGTCCCTCGAACAAACTCTCCTGTGAGACTGGGATTTTCTCCTGCCACCTCAACCCTCACAGTTTTTTTTTTTTAGTCAGGGGTGTTGAGGCTTTATTTTCCTGCACTGGAATCCTGGGTTGCATGGTATGTCTTGCTCTCCAGTTGTTCCTCCCAGTTTATCTGCATGCCAGTGTGGGATTGACTGCTCTACCAGCTGCCACTACACCCGTCTACCCGCCTTGCCCACCCTGGTCCTGCAGCTACTACCTTGCCGTGAGCCCTCTCCACCCTACTGCCCATCTCCACCCCTCCTAATGGTCTGGATTTATGTTTCTTCTTTAACACCTTGGTTGTTGGACTTTCATACAGTTCAATTTTATGGCAGTTCTGGTTATTTTTTGCTTTTAAATCTGTTGTTGTCACTGAAGAAAGAAATTAAGGAAGACACAAACAAATGGAAGCATGTACCATGCTCATGGATGGAAAGAATTAACATCATCAAAATGGCCATACTACCCAAAGCAATTTATAGGTTCAAGGTAATCCCTATTAAACTACCAATGACATATTTCACAGATATAGAACAAACATTTCAGAAATTTATATGGAACCATAAATGACCCTGAATAGCTGCAGCAATTTTGAGAAAGCAGAACAAAGCAGGAGGGATCACAATACCTAAGATCAAAGTGTATTACAAGGCCACTGTAATCAAAACAGCCTGGTACTGGCATAAGAACAGACACATAGACTAAGGGAACAGAACAGAGAGCCCAGAAATAAACCCAAGTCTCTATGGTCAATTAATATTTGACAAAGGGGGAAGAAGCATAAACTGGAGTAAAAATAGCCTCTTCAACAAATGGTGTTGGGAGAGGTGGACAGCTACTTGCAAAAAAATGAAACTCGAGCACCAACTTACACCATACACAAAAATAAATTCAAGGTGGATAAAAGACTTAAATATATGTCGTGACACCATAAAAGTCCTAGAGGAAAACATTGGCAGGAAAATCTCACATATTCCACGCAGCAACATCTTCAGTGATGTGTCCCCTAAAGCAAGGGTCATAAAGGAAAGAATAAACAAATGGGACCTCATCAAATTAAAAAGCTTCTGCATGGCAAAAGAAAACAGCATTAAAATGAACAGAGAACCAACTATATGGGAAAACATATTTGCCAATGATGCCTTGGAGAAGGGTTTGATCTCCAAAATATATAAAGAACTCACATGAATTCATTCCAGGAAGACAAAAAATCCAGTTCAAAAATGGCCAAAAGACTTGAACAGACACTTCTCCAAGGAGGATATACAGAAGGCACAGAGACATATGAAAAGATGCTCAGCATCACTAGCCATCAGAGAGATACAAATTAAAACCACCATGAGATACCAACTGACACCTGTCAGAATGGCCAGCATAAACAAATCAACAGACAGGTGTTGGAGAGGATGTGGAGAAAAGGGAACCCTAGAGCACTGTTGGTGGGATTGTAGACTGGTGCAGCCACTGTGGCAAACAGCATAGTATTTCCTCAGAAAACTAAAAATAGAACTGCCTTTTGACTCAGCAATTCCACTGCTGGGATTATACCCTAAGAGCCCTGAAACACCAATTCATAAGAACCTATGCACCCCAATGTTCATAGCAGCACAGTTTACAATAGCCAAGTGCTCGAAGCAACCTAAGTGCCCACTAGTAAATGAGTGGATCAAAAAACTGTGGTATATTTACACAATAGAATTTTACGCAGCAGAGAGAAAGAAGGAGCTCCTACCCTTTGCAACAGCATGGATGGAACTAGCGAGCATTATGCTAAGTGAAATAAGCCAGGCGGTGAGGGCGAAATACCATATGATCTCACCTTTAACTGGAACATAATCAACAAAAGAAATCAGCAAACAAAATACAACCAGAGACATTGAAATTAAGAACAATCTAACAATGGCCAGAGGGGAGGGGGGAGGGTACAGTGGGGGGAAGGGTTTCCAGGAACTGGTATAAAGGACTCATGAACTTAACCAAGGGGGAGGGTGGGAGCAAGGGAGGGAGGTGGGATCGGCTGGAGTGTGGGGGCGAAATTCAGACAATTATAATTGAACAACAATAAAGTAACAAAATCTTAAAAAAAGAGAGGAAAAAATATAAAAACAGTGAAGAGAAAACAATATAAATAATTCTACAACACAGTTGTCCTGGACTCTTCAAAAACTAAAAATAAATAAATAAATAAATAAATTTGTTGTTGTCCTTCTTTTGGTGTTGTGAAGAGACAAAGTGTATCTACCTATGCCTCCACCTTGGCCAGAAGTCCTCATCACATTTTGATGAGAAAAAAAATGTTTTAGCACTTGGTGCTTGCTCGCTAATTGGCGCCCCTGTCTTGTCCTGAAACAGAGGTTTACACTTCAGCCTCACAGTAGCTAATGAAGAGTTTGGTACTCATTGGTTTCAACACTCATCATGAGTTCCAGAATGAATTAATGAATACTGAGGTATTGTTGTAATTTCTATCTCTTTATTGTTATTCTCTATTCAATACAATAGTAGCATTATAACCTTTTTTAATTTTTTTTACTAGCCAGAATTTATTAGGTGTTAATTACAATCTAAAAAGATTCATAGGTGCTGTGTGAAGATAATGGTCAGGAATATGGAGTCCACACTGGGTTCTCTTCAGTGGCACTTGTGTTGCCCCTCATGTTTGAATTCTTTATAAGAATAGCAGTAGTTCAAAAGAATTAAGGTACCAGCACTGTAGAATCTCCAGCAACACTCCTTTTTTTCATATTGACATACTTGTTGTAATACTGGTAGTAACCTCTTTGAAATGCTCCAGGAATGCCTTTTGGGATGACATCCCACATCAGTATCCAGTTTGGCACCTCCCCTAGTGTGACGTTCATGAGTCTCTTCTCATTCAATGGTATGGTTGAAGTCATCTTGGAGTACAGGGTGTCCTTTTTTAACTTCGTTAAACATGGTTTTCCTTAGTTTTTTTTTAATTGGACATTTGTGTTTTTTTTTCTTGTGTATAAGTCATACTTTCCTATTTCTTTGCATAACTCATATTTTTTGTTGGCAATGAACATTTTAAATAAAATATTGTAGCAGCTCTGTGTACTGGTCTCATACTCCCCCACACTCAGAGCTTGTCCTTGTTATTTGCTTATTTGTTTAGTGAATGGCTGGTTCGCTAAGTGAAATCTATTTCACCCTGTAGTATAAAGCCTCTGATGTTGGTTCCTCGTGGAAGCACTGATTTGGGTATGCCCATAGTCATCTTTATTTATCTTACCCATTACTTTCCTGCCTATTCATAGCAGTAAGTCTTTTATAAGGTATGTTAAATAATTTTACTCTTCTGCTTTATACGCTCTAGTAGTTCCCTACATTAGAGTACAAGTCAAGATCCCAGCCATTGACTAAAAGGCCCTAATCCCTCTGGCCCCTATTGATTCTCTAACTTCATCTCATCATCCTGTACTACTCACCTCCACACTTTCTTCATATCCACACATTGCCTAGCTTTTCTTTGCATACTCCATGTGTATTAGTTCACTATTGCTGCTGTAATGAGCAAATTTGTAACAATTTGGTGATTTAAAACAACATAAATTTATTGTCTTACAATTTGGGAGGTAAGAAGGCCATAATTAGTCAGCAGGACTGTATTCCTTCTTGACTCTCTAGGAGAGAATCTGTTTCCTTGCCTTTGTTAGCTTCTAGAAGCTACCTGTATTTTTTTTTTTTCTTTTAGACTTTATTTATTTACTTATAGAGAGAGGGGAATGGAGGGGGAAAAAGAGGACTAGAAACGTCAATGTGTGAGAGAAACATCAATTGGTTGCCTCTCACACACCCCTCAACCTAGCCTGCAACCCAGACCTGTACACTGACCAGGAATTGAACTTTCAACCTTTCATTTTGAAGGATGATGCCCACTCGCTGAGCTACGCTGGTCAGGGCTGTATTTTTTTTATTAGTCATTTTTTAATTTTTCAATTACAGTTTGCATACATTATCATATTAGTTTCAGGTGTATTCCACAGTGATTAGACATTACATAATTTAATGAGTGATTATCCTGATAAATCTTGCACCCATATGACTCATACATAGCTATTAGAATATTATTGACTATATTCCCTAGGCTGTAATTTACATCCTCATGACAATTCTATAACAATCAAGTTGTACTTTTTAATCACTTCACCTTTTTCACCTATCTCCCCTGTCAAGTTTCCTACTGGCACCTGTCAAAACGTTCTCTGTCTATGAATCTGTTTCTATTCTGCTTGTTCATTTAGTTTGTTTTAGATTCAATTGTTGATAGATATGCATTTATTGACATTTTATTGTTCATTTTTAATCTTTTAATCTTCTTCTTAAAGAAGACTATTTAGCATTTTGTATAGTACTGGTTTGGTGGTGATGAACTTCTTTAGGTTTTTCTTATCTGGGAAGCTCTTTATCTGTCTTTCAATTTTAAATGATAGCTTTGCTGGGTAGAATAACCTTGGTTGTAGGTCTTTGCTTTTCATCACTTTGAATATTTCTCGCCAATCCCCTCTGGCCTGCAAAGTTTCTGAGAAATCAGCTGACATTGTTATGGTAGCTCCCTTGTAGGTAACTAACTGCTTTTGCTCTTGCTGCTTTTATGATGTGTCTTTGTGTGGGCCTCTTCGGGTTCATCTTGTTTGGGACTGTCTGTGCTTCCTGGACTTGTATGTCTATTTTCTTCACTAAGTAGGGGGGAAGTTTTGTGTCATTATGTTTTCAATTTCTTGCTCTCTCTTCTCCTTCTGGTAGGCCCATGAAGCAAATGTTGGTACACTTGAACTTGTCCCAAAGCTCCTTATATTATCCTCATTTTTTTTTTTTGGATTCTTTTTTCTTTTTGCTGTTCTGATTGGGTGTTTTTTACTTCCTTATTTTCCAAATCACTGATTTTTTTCTTGGTTTCATCTACTCTACTGTTGTTTACCTGTAAATTATTCTTCATTTGAATTAGTATATCCTTCATTTCTGACTGGTTCTTTTTTATGCTGTTAAAGTTCTCACTGAGTTTTTTTAGCATTTTTATAACCAGTATTTGAACTCTGTATCTAGTAGGTTGCTTGTTTCAAATTATTTCGTTCTTTTTCTGGACCTTTGTTCTGTCCTCTCATTTGGGACATGTTTCTTTGTCTCCTCATTTAGGCTGCCTCTCTGTTTGTTTCTATGTATTAGGTAGAACTGCTACGTCTCCCAGGTTGGTCAAGCTGCCTAATACATTAGGTGTTCTGTAGGGTTCAGTGGCACAGCCTCTTTGACTACTCAAGCTGGATCCTCAAGGTGGGCCCCCTGTGTGGGTTTAGTACACCCTTTTCTTGTAGTTGAGACTTGATTGCTGGCAACATATCGATGGGAGGGATTTACCCCCAGGCCAATAAGCTGCAAAGACTGGTTGCAACCACCAACTACTGTGGAGGATCAGCTGTGCAGAGGCCCACCCCACACAACAGGATTTACTTCAGTGGGGCTTGGTGCTTGCTGAGTGTGTTGCTTGTGGAGGTGGTTTGATGGTAGTGCTTTGATGTAGTCTGAAGTTATCCACTGGATGTGCTGGCACTGAGGCCTCCTGGGAGGTGTAGGCCAAGGTCAGCTTCTGTCTGTGTTCTGTGTGAAGTCACCTGGAGTGAGCTACAAAGCCATCTTCAGATGGCTACTACTTTTGCTGGGCTTGGAGGTGCCCAGGTGAGGCTAAGCTGTGAACCAAGGCCAGCTGCTGCTAGTGCTGGGGCTAGGGCCATTCAGCAAGAGATACAGGGCATGCTGAAGCCAGAAGGTGCTTGTTTGAGAGACTTTAGGAAAATCTGAAGATGAGCCAAGACAATCCATTCAAATAGAAATGCCACTGCAAGCAACTTGAGTGGGCCTGAAAGTTGAATGTGGCAGGGCCTGAGAGAATCACTAGGGTGGGGCAAATTATATGAGCCAGGTTGGTGGAATCTCAGATATGGTGTTTGCCTGCAAGTTCTGTGCAGGGCAGGCTCATCAAAGGAAAAATGGTCTCTATCAGCACTTCTGTCTGGGGGAAAGCTGTCCCCCCAGTTCTCTCCCTAATGGCAGATAATTCAGCTCTTTCCTCTATTTCGCTGGTGCCTTTCAAGTTGCTGCCCCAGTGCTGAAACTCAGAAAAAGTGAGTCTGAGTAAATCCCTGCACAGGCCCTTTAAAATAAACAGCCTGGGACTCCAGGAGCCTTTATTTTCCTCAGCCTCAAATCCCACTGGTTTTGCAGACAGAAGTTATGGGGACTTCTATTTCTGGCACTGGAACCCTGAGTTGGGAGTCCTGGTGTGGGGTTTGGGCTCCTTGCTTTTTAGGAAGGAACCCTGCAGCTGAGATATTTATCTCTACCAATTTTATTTGTGACACCAGCCCATTTGCACCTCCACCCCTCCTACCAGTCTTAATGTGGCTGCTTCTTTAATTTTCTAGTTGTAGGACTTCCATTCAGCCAGACTTCAGGCTGTTCTGAATAATGATTCTGTAGTTTAGTGTAATTTTGATATGGTTGTGGGAAGAGGAGAGTATCACATTTATCTATGCCACCATCTTGACTGAAAGTCCCTTATTTCTTAACTTCTGGCTTCCTTCATATTTATAGTCAGCAGTGTAGCATCTTTAGCTTCCTGCCTCTCTCCTCTGCTTATTATCTTCCTCTTGACCTTTCCTTCCATTATTATATCTCTTCTTCTGACTCTAACCCCCTTGCTTCCCTTTTCACAGAATTTTTGTGATGACATTGGCCCACCCGGATAATTCAGGATAATCTCCTCATTTCAAACTACTTGACTTAATCATATCCACAAATCCATTTTCCCATGTAAGATAACATATCCAGAGGTTCCAGGGATTAGAATGTGGACATATTTGAGGGCCTTTATTCAGCCTGCCACACCAAGCATTCACATGTTCTATAACCCATTTGTGGATGTCTGCTTTAGAGAGCCTCTCCCATATTTACATAAGAACATGTGGTATTTAGTGTAACAAGCTGTATATTAGTGAAAATTGTAAATAACTTCTTTTTCAGTATAGTGGTTAAATCAATGCCTCTGAAGCTAAACTGCTTTGATTTAATGGCTAAGTGCCCTTGAACAATTTATTTAACTTCTCTGTGGCTTGTTTTCTCATTTCTAAACATTGTTACAATAGTTCCTATATCTTAAGACCATTTTATAGATTAAATTACTTAATATAAATAAAATGAAATGACAAAATCTATGATGAGTGTTTGTTGTGGTAGTTTGCTTATGTAATAACACTCTCTTCAGCCGTTAAAA
>VMDR010031849.1:0-11902 GCA_007922815.1 Macrotus californicus | reverse complement strand
TACTTAGGATTTGTACCTGGTCTATCAGGTTACTCCTAGCAAGTCATTTCAGATTTCCCAAGTTATGCTTTTTTAAACGTAGTTCTGTAGTGATGTATTTTATTACCTGTCATTTTTCAGTCAGTCCTTTATATGGGATTTGAATGTTTTTTTGATAGGCATCAAAACATAGTTTTTATATATTTGATAGCCATGTCATTTCTTATGTTGCTACTGTATATGCTGCTTAGGTCCATGTAGTGTAGGTATTTGCTTACACTGGCTTATTGGTACTGACTCTTTTCTGAACACCTATGATTAACTTTTGGTCATTTATATAGACTTTACTAGTCACTGTAGAAATAATAAGTAAAAGGTTATTTGTTTTTGCTTCTTTGCACATGTAATAGTAGTAGGAATTTATTGTGGAAAGACTAGAAAATATGGATGAAGAAGAAACAGTATTAGGAATGTTATCACCAAGGGGTGGTATTGGGTTAGCCAAAACGTCCGTTATGTTTTTTCCTTAAAATAAGACAAATGTTTCATTTTCACCAATAACTTTATTGATTTGGGTATTTTGAGTATGTCAGCTATTTCCTACTATTAGCTTCTAGTAGATCGAGGCCAGGGGTGCTGCGAAACATCTTCCAATGTATAAGGCAGTCCCATAGCAAAGAAGTATTTGGCCAGAATGTCAGTAGTACCAAGAAACTTCACAAACCACTTTGGACATGTTTAATCAGTCACAGCACCTCCATACACTGCAGTTTTGTGTGTGTGTGTTTCAGTTGTGTTTTTACCTTTCTTGAAATAATAAAGCATAATACCTGAAAATGCTTTATTATTTTCTTCCATCTTTAATATTAAAATGACTTCATAAAACTTCACCAATTTTGATGTTTCTTTTTTAAAATGCATGCTAACATGACACAACACTGTCTAACAAAATTGTTTCCAATAAAGTTAAAGGCAGCTGAGCACTAGCGGAGCCATTGTAAAGTGAAAAAGTATTGGAGTTCTTGGCCAGCCCAGTATATCCTCTAGTTAGTTCTGAGAGGCTTCTGTGTTAATGAGAACACCTGCTAGAAAAGCCTTGCTATATAAATCCTGTTGCCATATAAGGCAAATGGATTTGGTGATAGAAGCATGGAAAATGTGAGTGCTTGAGTTTTCTCTGACCTGGATACTCTGCTAGGTAACCAAGGCTATGGTAGGGCCTCTGTCTAGTGTGTCAGGTGACTCATGCACATGTGCGGCCAGGTGCTTGGTGGTTGAGCTGGTGGTGATGGGAGCTACAAGTATGACAGTGCATGGATCAATTAGAGCATCTCTCCTTGCTCTTGGATTAATAGGTCAGAGCGTTTGTTCCTGATTACATATCATTGTATTTTTGTAGTCCATCTTTAAAATATTGACCTTAAGTTGGTTAGAAATATTTAGAAATGCCATAGCTTAACAAATAAACACAAATCAATTTTGGTTTACAGTATTTAGAAAGGTGGTTTATTTTACCCTGTGACTCCTGTAAGTTCTGTTACTCTATTCTTAGGTTTTATCATAGTCTCTTGATGACTAGAGTGGATTTTTAAATTCTTGGTCACCCTGATATTCAAATATAAGAGCAAATCTTGGAACTCATGATGGTAGTCACTATAATTTTAGTTTTACTACCTGGCAGTGGTCTGTAGTGACTTAACATGTATTGTAAATTTCTTCCTAAAAGAATTACTTTAAGTATTTCTAAACCATTTTAATGGACTTGACTTTTTTTCTGCAAATAGAAAAAATAGTTGAATCCTTCATTTATGAACCACAGAAATTAGAAATGGAAAGGGAAGATTTAGGTTTTTCTGCAGTGTTTTATATAAGTATGTTTTGTAACTATTCATGAAATTGATTTGGTTCTTAAGAAAAGGGAGGGAAATCACTGTGGACTTGTTTTTTATGACAAAAAGAAAAACTAAGCTTTCTTCTTCTTCTTTTTCTTGTTAAGAACCTGTTCAATTATCACTATTTTAATAATCCCTCGTTTTACTTTATCTTGATAAGAAAATGAATGCAGTTCACACTAATAATTTATATACACATATATGGATATACCCACACATGTATACACATATATATGGACATCTGCAATGCACAGCTCCGGAAGGCACTGTTCACATAGAGTATAATATAATTGGCATTGCCTGTACTGCTGCAGGAAAACTCACACTGTTTGTGTAAATGGTGCTTCCTGGAATTGTGCAATATGAGACACTAATTCCTTTAGTTGCTTCAACATTTTCATATAACCTTCCCTTTATTTAATCTTCACAGTCTTGTCAAAGAGGCAGGTAAATATCATTATTTCCATTTTATAGATGCATGAACTAAGACTCAAAGTTACATCCATTTCCTAAATCAGCTTTCTTTTCTGTAAAATGATTTATAGTGTTTAAGGACACAGGGTTTGGTGTGAGATAGGCCTAGAACTCAACCCTAGTTCTGCCTTCTAAGCAAGTTACTTAATCTCTTTCTTTAATTTTCTATCCTTGAAAATAATACTGTTAGAATTTTGTTAAGATTCAATTAATGTATTTAAAACAGGCCAGAGATTTATGTGCAGTAAGTACTTAACAAATGATAGTTGCACTAATAATAAAGGTAATATTATTTTGTGAGTCGACACTTGGCAGAGAGTGAGGGGCCTAATAAAATCTCACCATCAATATTGTAGACAGGGAGAACCCTGAGTAAAAAAAAATACTATAGCAAGGATAGTGGTTGCAATGTAGTCAAGGACAGGCTGTGGAACTTCATTAGGCCCAGAATAGTTATATGTAAAATAAACTAGATTCGAATCATGTGGTCACACAATAAGAAATGAGAAATTACTGCATTGAAAGGGAAAGACAAAATTCTAAACTGTGGAGTATTTATACTGTACCCATTGACCCTGACATGTTCCTGACACACCATTGTCACTAACATTCCTCATAATGATTTGGAGCCACCAAGAAATGGTTGAATTATATGGGATATTATCTAAGACTAGAACTATCACACTATAGAAAGACTTCCATTAATTTGTATTTAACCTTAGAAACAGAGATCTCTTTTTGGATATCTGTAACATTGTTTTTACTCCTTATAGTGCTAGATAAACAACCATTTTACTAAACTTGAATATGTACATAATTTCATTTGATTCATAAAGCTGAGGTATGGTTGATAGTAAGGTTAATGGCCAGTGGTGAGGTTAATGGTCACTGTTAAGGACCAGTTCTGACTTCCATAAATATGTTTGATTCTTGGCCTTTTCTCACTTAGCTCAAAGCTCATTAATAAAGTCCAGTGTCTGCTTGCTTTCTTTTATATCTATTAGTGCCATCTCTCGTGTAGAGCATTATTAAAATCAAATCCTGCTCCTGAGTTCTTAATATTCTTCTGGCTAGTATGTCTTTCCATTCATTTTTAGTGGTACATGGAAAGCATTTATTTGCAGGGCAGTCTATTTTGAAAATAGACTCTTGAGGCCATCCTGGAATCACACTACATTAAAGTTTGGACAATTTTGAATCTGCTACAAATATCAAAATAAAAGTTTTGAACTATCGTGTACAGAGTTTTACTGATGCTGAGTTGAATTTTGTAAACACTGAGAATAAACTGTGTAGTAGCTTTCCACTACCCTAAAAGTAAGATCAGGAATTCAGCAGGACTAAGCCCTAAGCATTTTTAATTTTGATGTTTATATTTAGGCCACTGTGATCTCTTAACTTCTTTACTATATCTTGGGTGAGAAATAGGAGAGGTGGGATTGATTTGGGCCACAAATTAACACATTTAATTTGGATTTGTTTGATTCACCATGGAGCAGCATTCTACTAGGGAATAAAGTGTGGGTAGTGTAGTAGACAAATAATGCCCCACCCAAAGATGTTTATGTTTTAATTTCTGGAACCTATGAATATGTTGCCTTATATGGCAGAAGGAAATTAAGGTTGCTAATCAGCTGACTTTAAAATAGGAAGCCTCCTGGATTATCCTGATGAGCTCAGTGTAATCACAGGTTTCCTTACAAGTGGAAGGAGAATTCAGCTGGTTGTTGCTGGCTTTGAAAATGATGGAAGGGAGGTCATGAGCCAAAGAAAGATGGAAACTAGATGCTCCAAAATGCAAGAGAACAACCCCAACCCCATCCTCCAGAAAGGAACTCAGACTTGTCTATACCTTAATCTTAGCCTAGTGAGAACCTGTGTCAGACTTCTGATCTCCAGAACTGTATTATTATAAACTTCTGTGGTTTTGAGCCATTAACAATTGTATTAATTTAATATGGCAATGACAGAAAACTAATACAGGTAAGTGTATTGTGACCATTTGATTCCTTACGGAAATGATTGCTAAGCAACCCCTTCATTCCACAAAATAGTATTAAGGTGACATTTACAAAATTGATAAAATTAGTGACACTGTGTTTAAAAGGGGGTTGCCTTGAACCCTGCCAGCTAAAATTTACTCTCCTTTTTTGCAGCATCCCCAGGTATCTCTAAATTTTGGAGGCTTCTTTCATAATAAAAGTGGTCTAGTGGGCAGATGAATCCAAATGGTATAAAGCAGGGGTGTCAGACTTCTTTTCACCAGGGGCCACTTCAGCCTCGCAGTTGCCATCAAAGGGCTGAATGTAATTTTAGGACTGTATAAATGTAACTACTCCTTAACAGTTAAGCAAGAGCTTGGCGCTGCCGCCAGGTAGAAACAGGGTGCCAGGTCGGATAAAATAAGGTGGAGGGCCAGATTTGGCCCTTGGGCCTTGACTTTGCCACCTATGGTATAAAAGATGCTATTGAAATTGGGAGAACCACAGATGTGAACACCATCATGAAGTTCATTATAGTTATAATGACCTAACTAAAATTGATAAGGATAGTGGCAGAATGAGATTTTTCACTAAGAGGAAGGGAAGTAATTTGTAGAGAGTAGCTAATTTGAAAAGTGGGGGTGCTGTGTAGAAGGTTTGGTTTCAGATATACTAAATTTGAAGTGGTGTTGGGAAACTCCTCCCCTGTGAAATTAATCTGGAAACTTACTAAATGCTCTGGAAATTTTATGCTAAAGGGGGATGATTTTGAATCAGAGTAGGAGAAAGGAGAAATACATACCTACCCTAAAGTACCTAAGGCAGTTTGTTGGAGAAAAGCAGGGACAAAATTAAGAGCTATTTAAATTGCTTTTCTGGCAAAGGGAACTTGTTGAGGTCCTTGTGCATTTGCTACATGGAGTCTTTGGGGACAGAATCCTGTACTGAAAGAAGTTATACGTAACCTTTGTTCTCAGGAAAGAGACTACCCCTGTGTATTCACTGTAAACCCAAAAATGAATTTCCACTCTAGACTCACCAGATACAAAATAAGCACACACAAAAAAGGCCCTGGCTGGTGTGACTCAGTGGATTGAGCACTGGCCTGTGAACCAAAGGGTCACCGGTTTGATTCCCAGTCAAGGGCACATGCCTGGAGTTGCAGACCAGGTTCCCAGTAGGGAGAGGCACTTGAGGGTCAACCACACATTGATGTTTCTCTCCCTCTCTTTCTCCCTCCCTTCCCCTTCCTCTAAAAATAAATAAATAAATCTTTTAAAAAATATTTGGAGAAATTACAGTTTAAGTAGTGGATAAGACAAATTACTAAAAATTGCTATCTTTGAAAGTATTTTCGTTTCTGCAAAACACATATTCCTCCCCCCAACCCACATTAAAATAAAACAAACGCCTTATAGAAACATAAGGCTGTCTTTCTGGTAATTACCACTCTTCTTTGGTGTTCAGTGTATTTCATGTTTAGAACAGTAGCAAAGTCTGTCATTTACTGTTGCTTTCTTCCAGAATTGTTTTCTAAAGGAGTGATATAACAAGTTTATTGAATTCTGTATTGCTCATGTATATATTTAGTTTTTCCTCTGTGTTCTAACAGTGCTAGAACTGCTTTATTCCAGTAAATGTTTTTTGATGGTCTTTTTCTTCTTTCAATTTGAGATTCCACTAACAAGAAAAAGTAACCTTTACTATTGCTTATTTCGGTCATTTGTTTAAAGAATTTGCTGTTTCCCTGCTCCTTGATAACATAGGGTTCTATTTTTAGCCTGCCTACCATGCCTACATCAAATTTAACTTGTTTTTCAGTGGTTTTATTTTGTTCTTTTTCAGGCTTGCTAATAATCATAGAGGGGGAAAGGAGGGCACTAGAAAGATCATGTGCTTCAGTTAGCAAGCTCATGTTTGAGCTGACTTCCAGTAGATGAGGCCACTAAAGAATCCTCCTGTCTCAGAGTTTGACTCTGATGGATTTCCTGAGCAGGAACTTAAATGGCCAATTTGGTCACTGCTGCTGTCAGTACTTAGTACTAGCTATCCACCTTTCCTCTCTGATCAAGATGGACAGTTCTCATAACAGAAAAGCTAGTGACAGGTATTTAACATTTTGCTGAGAAACTGAGATGAAATAAACTCAAATACTCAGAAGTTAAAAATAAAGGAGGGGTGCGTGTTTGTAGGACATAGCAGGTTAAGTCAAAATCCAAGGTATTGTGAATATTTTGGCTGGCAAAGTATCAGGATCATTGTATTCTCAATTCATTTTATTGCCTAACTGCTTGTCCTTCCATCTCCAGTTGATGTGAGGATAGTCTTTTTTAGTTTTCAGGATTGTATCAATCTAGTCCAAACAGGAAAGAGAAATCACACAGTAATTTGAACAGGGAAAGTTTACAGAATTAACAAAAATAGGATTGGCTAGTAAGTAAAGAGATCTCTAAAGAGTACAGAAATAGATGTAAGGAGCAGCCAATACCTCTAGGGCTATAAGTGAGGACCCAAGGAAAAGGCACATCCACAGCTGAGATCCAGACCTTGTTGAGAGGGTGTATGGCTCACTGGATGGCTGTGAAGTTGCTGTGGTGCCTCCTTGATGGAATTCCCCAGAAATCTGCTGCTCTCTCTAGTACCAGGGAAAGATGTTCACAGAGGTTTCACTGCAGGCTGTCTTCCACAAACTGCCCAAGAGAGGCCACTGTGGGAGCCTGGTGCTGGGGATCCCCTGTGCTCTGTAGGAACCTGCCAAGCATTGCAGCCCATTAGGAATCAAAGCCCTTTCCTCCTGCAGTGTCTCTCTGGCACTATCTATTTATACTGTTGGGAACATTTACCTGTCAGTTGGAATTTATACAGGAAGTGGAATTTTTTTTCATTGAATAAATGTGACCTATAACATTGTATAAATTTAAGGTCTATAATGCATTACTTGGATACATTTATACATTGTAACATTTGCCTTTGTAATGATACTTATTACATAATTATAGTACAATATTGCCTATATTCATTATAGTGTGCATCAGAGCTCTATAGCTTATTTATTACTACTTGTTGCACATTTGTACCCTTAAACAAAGTGAATCTCATCCCCCCCCCCATTCACTGGTAACCACTGTTTTACTCTGTAGAAGTAGAATATTTCTGATTTGCAGTTAATCTCTGGTGGAATCAGTGCAACATACTGCTGCTGTATGCTTTTCTTAAGACATACCTCCATTGGTTTTGCTCCCTTTGTCATTCAGAGACTTTTTTCTAGCTGAAAACATAGACTCCTTTTGATTTAGAGGCTAGTTCCTACTTTTGTGTTTTGTTTCCAGTCAGCTATTTCTTGCTTGCCTCTTGTATTCTCTCACATTTAGTCAAAATGAAGTCATAGGCCCTGCCCCAAATATTTGCGCATTGCTTTTTAATACACTGATTGAGATTAGTGGTCCTATCTACAATTTTAGGAGATACTTTATTCTTCTCTGTTTTAACAATATAAGGATTTTGTTGTTTTAAAAACAGTAATTTTATCTCAGAAAGGGTCACTTTTTGAGCTTTTATTTTATAATGTATTGGAAAGAAACATAACCAAGACACTGGAGCCTTGAATTATGTCAATATGACCTTGTACAAGTAGTTATGCCCTTTGGATGGCAGGATCAACCAGGTAATTCCAGGGTTTTTTTTTTTTTTTTTTCTTTAGAATTTTGTTGTTTTCCTAACTGACTTTTCACAGATATTGTGCTGTATTTTGTTTGAGTTTATATGCATAGGAAACAATATGGATTATACCTTGCTGTAATGGATACACACTTTTAAAGTTCTGGAGCAAGATTTCAAATGTCAGCGATGTAGTTTGTTTTTGACTTGGCCTCATTTTATTTCTGCTGCCACAGTACTTAAACTATAAAGAATTAAGATTCTCAAAAAAAGCTCTTGTAGTCTGTAGATCAGGAGAATGGTTTAGAAAATGTATACATGCCTATTTTGCTTTCAGGTCGACTTTCTGAACCCATTTTTTAAATCTCTTGAGCATTTTACCAATCTTTGTGTACCCCCTTATACTTAGAATGTTTGCAAAACTGTTTAAAGTATTTGCTCTTCTGTGAAATTTACTGTGGCTTAATATTGCATTAATAATTCACAAGAGTCTGTTGAATTTCTTTTTTCTCCCTGTGTTTGTAGGTTTGTCTGGGTGTTCCTATCTCCCTGTTTATCTATCAATCACCTGTTTTTTTGTGTATCTAATTTTTCTACAAATACTAATCTCCCCACTTCCCATCATGAGGACACTGAAGAATCAACTCTTCTACCTTTATTGGGGACTGTGGCATCTCTATTGCCATCTTCTCTGCTTCCCAACTTAACCATAGTAACATTAACTTTAACCATTGAAAATTATGTGTAAGTTTTACTATTATGTGATAATACGTTTTGGTATCACAGGTTTATCTTTCTTTGTTTCAGTTCTTGGTATTTACTTTTATTTTGAGGCATTTACCTTTCCCTCCTTTTTTTAAGGTATAGTATTACCAACTAACTTGTACGCTCCTTAAGACTTTTGTCTCTTCTTCAAAGAAATATACCCCGAAGCAGGCTATCTTAATATGCCGTAGAGTATATAACTTGTACAGTGCATAACTGCATTTGCTTTTTCCCCCATATCTTAAATAACTGGGAAACTAAACTAAATTATTTATTAGTGGGGCATCTTGAACTATCTCCTCTTTATTATAGGCACACCAATCTCATAGGCAAAACAATTAGCCTATGGGTTCTGTGTAACCTAAGTACTGGTCTCACTCTTTCATTTGGATTAAATGAATTTTATGCCAAAGACTTTACTCATTCATTCAGCCTCTCTTTCATCATTTACTGATTGCTTCCTGGATATTAGGCCCTCTGCTAAGTGCTTGAAATAAACAGGCATTCACTTGTTTATATAAATCTCTTGAAGAGGCCACAGTCAAGTTGGTAGGAAACAGAATAATAACTTGTGGAGAGGTGATACAGAGATCTGAGGTGTTTTGAGATCATTGTAAAAAATGCACTATTATGTGTCCCTGTAAAATTTATAGGTGGAAGCCCTAACCCCTAATGTGGATGGTTTTGGCAGTGGGGCTTCTAGGGAAGTAACTAACTAAGGTAAAGTGAGATCAGAAGGCTGGGGCTTTGATTCATTGGTCTTTGTTAGAGACCCCAGAGTTCTCTCTCTGTGCACACACTGAAGAAAGGCCATGTGAGGAGGACATAGTGAAAAGGGGGCCATCTACAAGGAAGGAAGAACATCCTCACCAGAAATTGAACGTGTTGGCACCTTGATTTTGGATTTCCAGCTCTAGAACTGTGAGAAAAATTCTGTTGTTTAAGCCATCTGGTCTGTGGTATTTTGATATGGCATCCTGAGCTGACTGACTAAGATAAGCACCTAATTGTTCTGGAGGTAGTCTAAAAGATTTCTGGGACTTGGGGCTACCTTCTCTTAGAATGATAGATAATTGTAAAACTCTTGGTTGAGTGGTAGACTTCTAATATATGTAGTTATTTCAATAAAGTACTTAAATTCTGTTGAGTTGGCCAAAATGTTTGTGTTTTTCCATAAAGTAAGAGATTTTTCATTTTCACCAGTAACTTTATTGATTTGAATATTTTCAGTATGTCAACTATCTCTCCTGCACGGTGTAACATTGGTTGTTGTCAATTAATATTTCGATTTGATTGCTAACAACTTGAACTGGTCTGCCTGGCTGTGGAGCATCATCCAGCAAGAAATCTCCAGCGTGAAATTTTGCAAACCACTTTTGACATGTTTGATCAGTCACAGTATCTTTTCCATACACTGCACAAATCTTTATTTGCGTTTCAGTTACATGTTTTACCTTTCTTGAAATAATAGATCATTGAAAATACTGCTTATTTTTTTCATCTTCAATATTAAAGTGGCTACACAAAATTTCACCTATTTTGATAAGTTTTTTTGAATGCATGCTGAAAACAGTTAATCATAACAGTCTAACAAAATGGTTTCAAATGAAGTTAAAGACAACTAAGTGCTACGAGAACTGTCTTAGGGAAAAAACTAAATGAACTTTTTGGCCAACCTAATAATAGACAAAACTAGGTCTATCTTTCCAGAGGTTAACTCATATACTCTGCCTGTGGAGGCATGTAGAAATGCAGCCATATTTGTAATACTGTTGTCAAGTGGGTGGGATTATTTTCCTGACAGTCTGGGAAGTTGAGGCTTTTGTCTCATGACATTTTTCTGTGGAAGATGAAACACAGCTATTTGTTGAATGAGGAAGATCTATCTTGAAAGGACAGTGGCAGTGGTAATGAGTTAGCCATTATACAGGTATTGCTGGGTGCTACTGAAATTCCAGTTGAGATTGAGGATTATGAATCTTCAGTGGGGTCAGTCCAGGTAGTGGGTTTATTTCCTCAATAACACTGCACAGTATAAAACACTCCACAGAAAAGGAAGATCCTTGGATTGGTCAAGGTCAGGAGTTTGTGAGAGGAGTGAGGCAGAAAGTTAGAAAAGGTGTTGAGAATAATGGAGAATTAGTGAGAGAAGCCAAGGTCATGGGCCCTATTTGCTTTGAGAAGAAAGTGGTACAGGTAGGTGTCAGCAAGTTAAGGCCCATGATCCAAACTTGGCCTACTGCCCTTTTTTGCATAGCCTACAAACTAAGAATGGTGTTTATATTTTTAAGTGGTTGGAACAAAAACTAACAGAGTAATATATTATGATGTGAAAATTATATGTAATTCAGGTTTTAGTGTCTATAAATAAAAAAGATTTTGGAATACAGCCATATTCTTTTATTTACATGTTGTTTGTGGCTGCTTTTGCTTTATAGGTACAGAGTTCAGTAATTGTAACAGAAACATGGCCTGCGAATCCTAAAATGTTTACTGTCTGTCCTTTTACAAAAAAAGATTGCTAGAGGACTAGTGACACTGAAGATTAAATGTAGTGGTAGAAAAAGAATGAGCAAATTAGGTATAAGAATGTGATTGTAGAATAAAATAAGGATTTAGAAGTTGGACAGTGGTAAGCAGTCCTCAGAATTTAAGGAGTTGCAGTTGTTACCTTTGAAGCTTGAATAGTTGTTGAAGAAGCCCGGGATGAAGCTAGGGGTTGGGAAGCAGAAAAGACTGCAGTTGAGATGCCAGAGTCCCCTTTAAAAATGGAGGAGCTGATATTTGAATTTCCTCACTATGGGGGCTGGGGAGATTTTTGCTGATAGGTAAAATACAATAAGGAATAATAATGCAAAACATGTTTTCCTACATCTTTTCCAAATGGTTATTTTTTAAAAAATTATCAACATTTTAGGGCTTCATAAACAAAAGTATATACATATATGTGTTTTCTATAACTACTTTCTTTGTATAACCATACATATGTGTATATGTTTTTGTGTACATGTTGATTTTTCCCGTTACTCAAATCATGAGTTCATATGGATTTTTCCAATTCCATCCAATATCACAAGATATTTATTTTCTTGAGGTCGTTCCCTAATCTTTACATGCTTTGGTTTCCCTCACAAACACCATGAAGCTCTTGAG
>VMDR010031848.1:0-11903 GCA_007922815.1 Macrotus californicus | reverse complement strand
GGAAAAATTCAAACTCATCAAAGTGAACAGATGAGTGAACACAGACCTTGTGCCCTGCTTCAGTTATAACAGATAGTATTTCTCAAACCCTCACTGTGTGTAAGGCAATATTCTGAGTGCTCAATATGAATAACTTCATCCTGTCCTTGCAAGAAGCCGCAGGCAGATGACTATCTGCCTTTTACAGATTAGAAAACTGGTAATGGGTGACAGGCCTAGGGCCATGCACTAACATGAAGCGGGGCTGCAATTCAGACTAAGATCTCTCTAAAGAGACACAGCTCCAAGACAGAGGACATCGGGCTCCTCAGTTTGGCTCTGTTTGGGCTCTGTTAGACTCCCCGCCATTGCTTCCAGTTGTTGAGTGAAGAGTCTTCTTTGAAGGAAATCATCTAAACTATGAACTTTAGTTTACACGTCGTTACTAAATTTTGTTTTATATCTACCCTCCTGATCAACAAAGTCATTGTCATAACAGATGATTGAAATAATGTAAAATTCAAAAGAATCTAAAACTTCAAGTACTCTTAAATGGATATATATTTATTCTCATAAGAAACCTTTTGGTAGGTATAGAATGTAGGCACATTCGGCTAGGCAAGAATCATAGGCATGTGAATGGACAGTAAATAAAAGACAGTAGGACATTTCTCCCCACTAAGAATGGGCAACATTTGTGGGAACAACCAAATCTGTGAGAATGCAGTCAGTAAGAATCTTGTATCTATTATCTTGGATACACTGCAGCGGTAGCTGCAGTCAAGGATTATCTGGGAACAGTAACACCAGCAGCCGTTCTTGAGCAGAGCATCTTGGACAAGAACAGGTAGTAGAAACATAAGCGGTCCAGGCCAACCTGACTGATTAAAGAGGAGGAACCCCTCGCAGAACAGAACAAAGAGGATTCTTGAGGTGCTAGCTTAGTGTTTGAACTAAATTCTGCCAAGAGGAATGAAAGGTGTATGCTAGAAATTGTCTGTATATGATTGGTGTGAATTTGGCATTTGTGCTAGTTGTATAAAAAATCTGGTAGGTATCTTCCCTAGAGTCATGGGATTAAGAACCCTCCAGATGTTCTGTTACAGAAAAACACCTGGGTTTTATCATAATTGCCACAAAAATAAGTGAGAGAGCTTCCTGGTGCTGGTCCTAGCCTTCATGGGGCTGCATGGAATGACATGCCACCCCTGAGGTCCATGCCAGGGATATTTCCTTTGAGATGGCAGAAAGGGACAGCAAAGACCGAGTCTCTGTGGGTGGCATTTTCATGCCCTGCAGGACAATGTCCTCACGGTGCTGGAGCTTGGAGTGGATCAGGAGAACGTGCATATGCACTGCAACACCCGTTTGTGGGACTCCTTTTCCATCTTGCCGTGGGAAGCGCTCTGAGAGCATCTTGTCCCAAAATCCATCTAGTGTGTCAGGCAATGCAGCAGAAACAGACAAACAGGTTGTGTTTCATGCCCCTTGACACACAGATGACCAAACACTGGAGAAGGAAAAAGGCAGTGTGGTCTGCTGGCCCAAGAGGGAGGTAGCTCCAGTTCCAAGTGCCAACACCTGAACACGCTGATGCCATCTGGAGGCCAGAGGTTTATAGTGACCGGTGGAAAATGAGCCAGTGCTTTCTGAAGCTTTTCTCCAAGGCAGAGCTCTGGTTCCCCAAATATCTCAGAGGCCCAATATTGAGTTAAATTTTGGGCTAAGGAGAGAGAAATTACTAACAATGTTAAAATGTCAGAAAATAAATGTGAAGTGGATGTAATAGAAATTGACAGACCAAATTTTTCTTCCAATTTTATAGTTTTTCACACCATATAGGGAGCTTTTGTTTTTTACCATGTTTGTGGGCTGTCAAAAAATGTGGGTTGATAAATAAATATATAAAAATAGGAAATAACTGAACCAGGTAAGCTGTCTCTAATAGAATCTGCCATAATAAGGTTCGGTGATGGAGCTAGAGATATAAATATACAGATATGTGCACTTTGGTATTATAAATGCACCTATTAAAGCCTAGAGAGACCCATGCTATAATTATGTCATGGTTTTTGTTCCTCCCATTTTATTATTTGCTACTATTTTAGATCATTAAAAAGAAATAGAATCTATTTCAGAGGGCAGATCACTTAATAAAATTGTGCCAAAAATGTCATTTAGCAAAATAAAGAAATGCAAGATTGAAAAACTTACGAAATATTACACCAATTAGGGAACGCTCTAACCTTTTCTAAGGTTAAAAATGGAATTGCAGAACAGATTACAAGGTTTCTAATCATTTAATATTGGAAACCATTGGTTCTAAAAAATAACTATTCAAGTTTTCCTCTATTTGTCTCACTGCCATCTTTTCAACTGCCAAAAAACCATTAAAAGGGCAAGCACAAGAGCCTGATACAGAAATGACAATAATCTCTGCCTGCTTGGGACCTGGACAACCATGCCCATTCCCTGGCCCAGACAGGACTCTTACGGTAGCAGAAATAAATATCTAATAACTGAGCCACTCTGAGTTTTGGCTAACTTGTCACTGAAACCTGAACCTCCCTTAATGAATCAAGAATGAAAGTGTTCATTTGCTTACCTTTTTCTTGTAAATTATATAATCATAGTTGATCATCAAGAGAGATAGCTAGTCAAGATCAATTTAGTCTTGTTCCACAGGAAAGGTTATTAAAGAAACCAAAGGAGCTGAGCAGTCATTGAGATCAGAAGGGGAGAGAGCTGCAGTGAATTAATAGGGTGAGGAAAGGTGTGTTTGTTTTGACATTAAAGATGTAGCTTTGGGACATTTTGATAAGAAAGATTTCCTGAAGATTCTGGTAATCCAAATAACAGAGCATCATTTACGGTATCCTCACCTGTGTGTCTATCTATCTACACACCTGTCTACATACCTGCTGGCCTTGCTGCTTTTTTACTGATTGACTAACTGATGACACATAAAATGCTAGGTTCCTTCACTCCAACGTCAGCAAGGTGCGATTTTTGTGTGACCCTAACGACAAGTGGGGAAACATCAAGCTGTCAAGTGAAAACCAGCCCCTTAGCCTGTAAATGGTGATGCTGATCAGTACTTGGTAGTAGTTATTTATCAAGAAATGTAAGTATTTGTAAAGTTTATCAATACTAAAATTTGAAAAATTTGAAAAGCCAAAAATCACAAAAGTGTGTGTGATAACTGAAATAAGCGAGAGAGAAAAATCAGAGATCTTAGAGAATGAATTTACATAAGATGAAAATGCAACTCTACATCCCTGACAACAGAGAATATTAGAACCACAGAAACGAAAACAGTGGAAGGTATCAGATGTGAATAACCAACAAGCATTAATCAAATTGCAGAAGCGGAACATAGTAAACAACATAAAGTTTAAAAATGAAGCACTACAATGCAAAATATACAGGAGAAGAGTTAATGCCACTTAAAAATAATATAATTTTATGAGTAAGTATTAAGTTGTCTTGATATGCGTGTGTGTGTGTGTGTATTTGGGGGGTGAGGGAGGTAGGCACATTGTGGAAACAGTTACTTGGAACCCGACATTAAAAGAATACTTCAGCGATGGAGCAATAGATAAGGTATTTGTGAATGATACCAGCCAAAAAAAGAAACAAAAAGACAATTAGATTCTTAAAATGTCTTGAAAAAAATACAACAGGTACTTTTAAAACTGAAATAGTGAAACAGGGAAAAGACATTATAACAGGAGTTTAGAATTAGTAGTTTGAAGAAAAAAAAGAGAAAAAGGAAACATTATTTATATTAGTCAGTAAAATTCTCCAACATATGCAGCCTTTAAAAATCCACCTTTGGGTCGCCTGTTCGATTCCTAGTCAGGGCACAGGCCTGGGTTGTAGGCCAGGTCCCCAGTAGGGGCCACATGAGAGGCATCCACACACTGATGCTTTTCTCCCTTTCTTTCTCTCTCCTTTCCCCTCTCTCTAAAAATAAATAAATTTTTTTTTAAAAATCCACCTTTGGAAAAGAATGATTTTAAATGGGTGTTTTTTTTTCTTCCTGATAAACAAACCAAACAAGCAAACATGAAGCCAAAATAAATCTTTAATTATCAACATTTATTCTTTACACCAAATATTTGTTTAAAAAAGTATCTTTGGATTTTGAAAAGTAAATATAGCTTACAAAATTAATTAAGACTTTGCCTTCATGGGAAATAGGAAATCAAATGTTCCGAAATCAGGAATTATTATAACTTTAGTATTAGCTAATGTTCATTGCCTTGGGCACTGCACTAAGGAATTTATATGCTTTAGAAGGCACTGTAATTCACCCAGTTTTCACAGGCGAAGAATCTGCCCACAGGCTCTTTAACCCAGTAACCCTCGGCTGTGTGGCCACGGAGACATTTCAGACTGAGCAGTCCAATGTGGACTCGTACTTCCCCTTGGTGTGGGCTCTTGTGAGAATGGGGAGAGGGAGACCCAAGGCTCGGCTTGGAGCTTTTCGGCGCTGAAGCCCTTGTAGCTACATAGGAAAATGTGGGGTTCCAACTGCATTATATTTTATTTTTTGAGTTTGAAATTCATAAAGCAGGAAATTCAGAAGTACCAATTATAATGTTAATACAGTAGTATTCATAGACTGGACAGATAGGCTTTATCAAATATATAAGTTAGCTGTGGTTTGCCTCCAAAGAAAATGGAGCCCTGCCTGGTCTGGCTCAGTGGGTTGGGTGTCATCCCGCAAACCAAAAGGTCACTGGTTAGATTCCAGGTCAGGGCACATGCCTGGGCTTCGGGCCAGGTCCCTGGAAGGGGGCGTGCAAGAGGCGATCCATATTTTTCTCCCTTTCTCCCCCTCTCCCTTCCCTCCTCTCTCCCTTCCCCAATCTCTAAAAATAAATAAATAAAATCTTTTAAAAAAGAAAAAGAAAATGGAGCCCCTACAAAAATAAGGGACAAAGGCAGATGCCTGAGCCTCCCCAGAAAGGCCATCTTTCACGTGGCTCTGGGCTGGAATCCAGTCTTCCAATGTCATCATACCTAATAATCAAAATGACAGCCACAATGACAGACAAACATAACAAACCTAAGGTAGAATGTTATTGAAATTTGTTTAGGGAGAGAGGAGGGACTCAGCATCTCATAGTTCAGAGAGAAGCTCTCAACGACTTAGCCACCGCTGCTATCATTCAATTTTTCTAGGATCCCTGCCTATGTCCTTCCCAGCCTTCACCGTGTCCTCTTCTCTGTCTTCTTCTCCTTCAGCTCTTTTTTGGTCCCTGTCCCCTGATTTCCTCTTTATCTCCGATCACTGCCTCGGCCCCTCAGTGTTCTTCTCTCTGGCCCACTCTCTCTCATCTGTAGTTTTGCATTTTCATCTACCAACTTGCTCAACAAAAAGAATCTAAGGATTCCCTCCTCTAAGAGGTCTCGAGGTAGCAGGAGGGAATGTCCCTCCTCATGAGGTGGCCTATTTCCCCTAGCCACACTTGTAACAGCATTAAGATCAGCAGACAGGAGTTTCACATGCCCAGCCTGTTATCTCTAACCTGCCCTTGGGTCTTAACTAATAAGTTCAGTATGGAGAACTTCGATCTCCACTTTTTCCCCAAAGATTTGGAAACAGTAGAACAATAAAGCACCATCATCTATACATCTCTGGAGAAACAGAGATGCTCACATTCTCTCTGCTCATGGAGAACTCAATTCTTACTGATCCAGACTGAGAAGGGGCAAGAGTCCTTAGATACTGGCAAGTGGAGCAATTGATGGCCACATTCACCTAACTGCCCAATGCGACTTCATCTTATTTTCTACATTCTATGACAGGCACCTCCAAGAGGGTGCCCCTGTCACTTTTACTGTTATCATTTAATTTCTTAAGCCATCTCCAAAGAGGTCTACTACTTTACCACACACACACTTACCTGTATGCTGTATAAATGAGGGTACTCATGTCATTAAATGGGTCCTGGTCACCGTTGTCAGTAGGAAGTAAGGCGAGCCTGGGAGCGGAGGGTAAGAGCAGCCCTGAACAGAGTCACCAAGGTTGCCAAACCTGCATGTAGCTAACAGGAACCCCAAGCCCCACCAGCACTCACAGTCTCCTTCCACGTCCGTCACAGGAACACAGGACCTAATCTCATTGCTGCTTTGTTTTTTCGAGTGTGAGCCACCATGTCTAAGTCCCTGCTCGTGCCCGCCCTCATATCCACGTGGCTTCGCAGATGGCCTTCTCTGACGCCGTCTTTCATGCCCCTACAATTGTTGGAAGCCCTTTTGTGTGCTTTGTATGACTCAAAAGTTGTGATAACGAAATTCCCTGTATCCTCATCCGCTTCTCTGAGCATTTCCTTCGTGGTTGACTCTAAAAGAACCTGACACTTAGTTGAGGATGCTGCTTTCCCCGCTGCGCTCCAGGGGATGGCTGTTTTCTTTCCCGCCCCCCGACTCCCCTGGCCTCGGAAGGGAAGCGGCACCCTTCTGGGTCTGCGTGGCTGGGTTCAGACCATTCTTCTCTGTCCCTAAAAGTCTCAGGTTTCGCAACTCATGTCATCAGAATGTAGTATGTCCTGGCTCTCTTTATTGCCATAATCTATGGCTTCTGGGACATTGTCTCTTTGCCCTGAGGACATTATTTCCTTGCCATAAGTAAATCTCTGCTACTTCTTGGTAAAGTCTATACTCATGCAAATGATCTATTTAATACTCTGGCCTCTTGATCCTTGACATATTCCCCACTATCTTAGCTCAACTACTTGTACCCTTAGTTATACCCTTGACCTTGTCTCTATAAATAACTGCAACACCCATAATCTCAATTTCAAAGAATTTGAAATTTCTTAGATACTCTCTGACCTATCTGTCTAGCTCTCTCCTAACAACTCCACTGTACCAACCCTGAGATGCTCCGGGACTTTCAAATCCTCCAACCTCCCACCAGCTCACCCTTCCTTTCCTAGCTTAAACTCCCTGTCAGTCACACCACTTCCAGGCAAATGTCCTCAGCCCCCTCCCCTGTCTTCCTTCAACTCTGTCCCTTGGGTTATACCTTGGGTCACGTAAATTTCAACTTTCTGCAGCCAAAAGGGGCTAAAAAACACACAATTATGCTAACTGGTCTCACTTTTAAAAACATGATCACTAACCTCAGGTGGGCTCTGGTAGTTGCCCGGCACTCACACTATAGTCCTTTGCTCCACTTGCTTAGCCAATCTACCAAATGATTAATTCCTATTCTCTGCTCCACCAGAAGAACATTTCAGCAAGCTCCCTCCATATCTGCCTACTGACCTGCATCTTTGCCCAGAAGCTGTGCTTAATCTCCTGGTGCTGCCCGTGGAAAATCCTTTGTTCTCTTTGGCAACATTCACATCTGTCTATGACTATGCTACTATTTCTTTCAGCTTAATAACAAATCCAGTAAGTATTATGCTTTTCTCTTTCCCTTTATAACAAATCCTCTTTGAAGTGTTGTCTTACACACTGTTCCTGATTTCATTCTTCGTACTCACTTGAACCTATTCAAACAGGTTTTGGCCTCCACCATTACATTAGAAATATTCTTAGGAAAGTCACCAAGAAACTCCATGTGACTAAACACAAGCTTAGTCCTCATCTTATTTGATCTGTCTATAGGTGATGGATTCAGGTTAGAAGTATTGGGATGAATTCATACTTTTAAAAAATATATAAACAGAGGTAGACCCAGAAATAGTGCTAGATATATATGTAGCACTATATATATGTAGCACTATATATGTATACACACACACGTCTACATGGGCATGTGTTTGTGTGCACACATACAGGCATGTATTTCCTAGCTCTGACTGCTAAAAGGGTCCAAAAGCAGTAACCCCTTTGTAGAAATTGGTATATTAAAAACCCAGATCTGGTTTCTAAATACCATTCTCCATTGAAAGAAACCAAGGCTCCCTCCAGGATCAGAATGGATAGAGTCACCTCCTGCTACTCCTCCCCTAGGGCATTCTGTCCCATCCACGCTGGCCTCTGAGCTGTTGGCAGGACCTGCCCCGCACAGCTCTGATCTGTGTTCTGTCCCTAGAATATTCTTTCCCTACGTACTTACATGTTCACTCCCTCACCTTCTTCCTACCTTCAATCAAAAGTGAGCTTCCCAGTAAGACCCCAAATTTCAACCCTTGACCTTTCTTCCCGCTTTCTCCTTAGCACTTACTGCTCTTGAACATGGTATTTCACTATTTTTATAGTATATCTGTTTCCTCTTTAGAATAGAAAACAGAGAAAGGTAGGAACTTGTGTCTTTTTCTTCCACTACTGTATCCTCAGAGCTAAGAATAGGGCGTGGCACATTGTCAGAGCTCACAAAATATTTGTTGTTCAATAAGTGGTATCCAAGTGCCTAACACATTGGTGATTGATGACATTTTCAACTAATTACCAGTTGACTTACTAACTGAAAAAAGAAACAAAATCTGAATGTATGGACTCAGAGAATGTAAGAGCTGAGTGGAGCATGAGAGTTGAGAGATCATTTGCTTCTACCTCCTAGTTCCCCAGACAGGGAGACTGGGCCCAGCAACTCTCACACCCCAAGTGAGGAGCAAGGCCAAGTGGCTCTCCAGCTCTCTGGCCTCTGAGTCCAAAGCCCCGCCACATTGGTGGAGTCGTTTTAGGAAAACAAAGAAATATATTTCGTAGTAGCGTAACTTTAATTGTATATGCAGATATTGGTGGAAATAGTTGAATAAATCACCCCAAAACTTAGGTCAGCAGCATAGTCCTTGCCAGGGTATAAGCGTAAGGGAGCACCTGACGTTGGATGAGTTTATTGTCAGGGCTCCTGCTGCTGCTCTGGTGGCTGCTCGATACTGCTTCTCCACGCATGAGCCACCGGTGATCTTTCTAATTCCACTAAGCTGCTGCAGCTAATAAAGATCTCTTTGCCTCTCCAGCACCCCTGTCAATGTGGAGATGTTTTTCTGTGTTCTCTTGCACTGAACCCTCCTGCTTCCTAATTATCCAGACTATGGAAAACCAAAAGCAAAGAGCATTTGTGTCCAGCCCCTACTGGAACAGGGGCAAATAGTTTCCAAACTATTTCTATTTTTAAAATAGAGTCAATAAGTAGGAAACCTCTCTAATTTCAATCCTTCTATATTATTTGCCATTTAAAAGTGACTTGGAAACAATTAGGCAACAGAGAAATTCTGAGTGTTGTTGTTGGTGGGGTGGTGGTGATGGACCATTTATTAGTTTTTAATCATTGTACACCTTACAGAAGAATGGACTATCTTTTAAGAACCAAATATAAATAATGGTTTGGGCCTGATAGAGGCTTAATGATAATTCACTAATTTCATCTTTTATCCCATTGAGAAAAAGGAAATAGAGGTAAAGATAGCTGTTTAAGTTCACGGAAGTAGAAAGATTGGGTTTTAATTCAGGTCAGATTCCATTACCTGACCACTTTTTTCTTCTTTCTTTTTTTAGATCAATGGGTGGTTGCCTCTCACGCAGCACCTACCGGGGACCTGGCCTGCAACCCAGGCATGTGCCCTGACTGGGAATCAAACCAGCGACCTTCGGTTCGCAGGCCGGCACTCAACCCACTGAGCCACACCAGCCAGGGCAATTACCTGAGCACTTTTAAATGTTATCGCCATAAAGGAGAATTGTTATTCTCCTGAAGAATAATACCAATAATTCCAAACTATCATTCTTAAAGAACTTGTATATCTTTTTAAACATTGCAATTGGATTCCAGAGCATATATTCTCAAGACTGAAATTCTCTGGAATCATCTAAACCGACCTTCTCTGGCAGCTTCAATCTCTGACACAGTCTCAGGCAACTAAGCATCTTGGCTCCTACCGAACAACTCATTCTGGTAGGGATCTCTGTCATCACATACAACATAGGTTTCAGTATAAATGTGGTTATTAGCATAGTCATTTATTTTGACATAAGTTCTGTATCTCTAAGACTTTTGAATTGTGGTCTTTAGAACCAGGGCATATCTAGGTCATCAAAACTATGCTCCAATTCTCTCATAGATCAATCTTCTAGAGTGTAGGATCGAACAGATCACAATATTATGAAACTCCACTCTCATATGTTTGTGGAGGGAGCTGGTCCAAAAATTCAAATGTGATATCACCAGCCAAATGGAAAACCCAGGAGGAGTTTGCAGTCCCAGGGTCTTGTGATCCAGCTGCACCCCGTCCATACTGTGCTTTGGTGCCACCTCATGGTGGATGCTATGTGGCCGATACTGTGATGGGTTCACTGGGTATTCATCTGATTAGTAGAAAGAAAGACTTAAACGTTTAACAATGACACACATAAGTGATTATAACAAAGTGCAATAATTTCAAAAAGAGTAAGAACAGTAATAAAGAGAGGATAGAACAAAAACATTTAATTGAAAACAGAAGTGAGGGAGAGCCTGTTTGAGGAAGTAACATTTAAAATATGTGATTATAGGGATCAGATTCGGCGGCAGTCACCGACCAGATCAGACTCTTCTCTCGTTCATGTGCCTCCCTCAGCTTCCTCAGCAACCATGTCTGATAAACCCAATATGGCCGAGATTGAGAAATTCGATAAGTCAAAGTTGAAGAAGACAGTAACACAAGAGAAAAATCCACTGCCTTCCAAAGAAATGATTGAACAGGAGAAACAAGCAGGCGAATCATAATGAGACCCACACCGCCAATATGCACTGCACATTCCACAAGCATTGCCTTCTTATCTTACCTCTTTTAGCTATTTAACTTTGTAAGCTGCAAAGAGGTTGGATCAGTTTAAATGACTGTGCTGCCCCTTTTCACATCAGAACTACTGACAATAAAGGCCGCACCTGCCTCTCCCATCTGCCTCTCTAGCTGGCGGCGAAGAAAAAGAACTGGCATGTTGGTGAAGGAAGAGGCTGGGCAGGACGACAGTGAAATCCAGAGTAAAAACCAAGCTGGTCCAAGGTGTCCTGCAGGCTGTAAAGTGCAGTTTAATCAGAGTGCCATTTTTTTGTTGTTGTTAAAATGATTTTAATTATTGGAATGCACAATTTTATTAATATGCAAATAAAAAGTTTTAAAACCTGAATAAATAAACAAACAAACAAAGAAATAAAATACATGATTATAGGGATCAGTCTCACATGCAGTTAAAGGAAAGGCAAACAGCAGGTAAAAAGATCCTCAGGAATACAGAAACGGTGTATTTTTAAAAATCTACGAGGAGATTGGTGAGGCTGAAAAGCTGCTAATGAGGGGGGGGGGGGCGGAAAGAGGACTTGAGAACTGGTCAGAAGCCTGAAGTCAAAAGTCTTGAAGAGACTGGAGGCTCTCAGACTGTAGTGAGCAGTTGTTAAGGTTGGAGCTGATAAGGTCAGAGTGAGGGTGGGAGCAAAAGCAAGGACCACAGTTGGGAGGTTACTGAACCGTCCAGGGGAGCGTGGCTGGAGGCTTGAGCTAGATGGTAAGAATGGCTAAAAGCAGATGCGTGGCTGATTTGTTGGGGTTATACTTTGTCTTGAGTTCATTTTATTTTCTCTCTCTCTCTTTTTGAATACTCTCCCAAGGATATGTTTATTGATTTTAGAGAAGGAGGAGGGGGTGGGGGGAGAGAGAGAGAGAATGAATCATCGGTTAAGAGAGAAATATGGATCAGTTGCCTCTTGTAGGTGCCCTGACAAGGGATCAAACTCTCAACCTTTTGGCTACAGAGAAGATGCTCCAACCAACAGAGCCGCCTGGCCAGGGCTATTTTCTCTTTCTTACACATATGTGGTTTATGAACATGCCCTACATTTTTGATTGAGGAAAAAAGGTAATTAGAAGAACCATCAGTTGAACGACAACCAAAGTTTTGTTTGGTTTTCCTAGACAGTTTGTCAGAGACAGCTCTCCAAGTTGCCATTGTATCCATTAAAATCCTAGCATGATTTGTGT
>VMDR010031847.1:0-11835 GCA_007922815.1 Macrotus californicus | reverse complement strand
AGAACAGGAACAGAATCACCAAAATGGAGATCACATGGAGGGTTATCTGGGGGGAGGGGAAGGGGGTATGGGATAAAGGTACAGGGAATAAGAAGCATAAATGGTAGGTACAAAATAGACAGGGGAGGTTAAGAATAGTATAGGAAATGTAGAAGCCAAAGAACTTATATGTACAACCCATGGACATGAACTAAAGAGGGGGAATGTGGGTGGGAGGGGGTGCAGGGCAGAGGGGAATAAAGGGGGAAAATGGGACAACTGTAATAGCATAATCAATAATATATATTTAAAAAAACTATGATGAACATTTGTGCATGCATTGTCCCCTTCATCTAGAGTATATAAAATAATCTTTGTATATTATTTTTATTTCTTTTAAAGTCCTCACTTGAGGATATGTCCATTGATTTTTTTTTTTTTTTTAGAGAGAAAGGAAGGAAGGGAAAGAGAGATACATCAACTGGTTGCCTCCATATGTGTCTGAACTGGGGATCAAACCCACAACCTAAGTATGTGCTCTGTTTGGGAATCAAATCTGCAACCTTTTGCTGTATAGGAGTACGCTCCAATCAACTGAGCCATCTGGCCAGAGTGATAGTCTTTAAATTACACAGAGATTGAATTCTCTAAGCATATTTGGTCTCTGTTTAAAAAGTGTACTTGCTACAGATTTACGTGTAGGTAGTTATGGGCAAAATAATAGGATGTGATACCTGGGATTTGCTTCACAATCCTGTAGAAAAAAAACCTGGGGGTAGTGGGTGATAGTAGGCAAGGTTGGCGAAGCGTTGATGGCTGTTGGAACTGAAGATGGGTACAGGCGGATTTATCAAATACTACTGTCTTTATTTTGCAGTTTTCTTCCCGCTTTTCTTCTCTTCCTCTGCCTTCTGGATTTTTTGTTGTTTCCCCCCATGTGTCTTTTAGATATTTGCTGCCCTCCAGATTTCCCCTATTTTTTTTCTCAGAATCAGTCATCCCTGATACCCGCTTTATAGTTTTCTTTATCAAAAACTCTAAGCCCATCCTTCTATCCACCCATTCAAAAATTCATTCACATAAAAAATTAGAGTTTCTGTTCTGGGCAAAATACTGGAACAGGTGCAAAATGTAGTCACTTTCATTGTTTTAGGTGTTACCAGACAGCTGTTAAGAGTAATGCAATCGCAACTTATTTTGTGCCACGAGATAAGAGATGGATAGCATCTGAACACTCTCGGGAAGAACTGTATTTTAAAAGAGGAGCCAAGTGCTCTCAGGTGGGGTGGGCAGTGTGATAAAGCACAGGCCACAGTGGCAGGCCGAGCTGGAAAGAGAGGGTCTTCTCCTTCAATACCTACCTCCCCCGTACCACCTTTTTGCCCAATGTTTTTTATCCTTTAAGAATTTCAAACTGAGAGCTACATTTTGAGATCATATTTATTTAGTAAAATGAAAACTTTACATATTAAGATCCTTGGAATTTTTGTAACCTTTAATATAAAGCATTAAAGAGTCACAAGTGCTTAAGGAAATTAATATTTTATATTCATGTTGAAAAAGCACAAATCAAATCAAATGGCTCAACTTTCTATTCATTTCTTAAAGCATTAGTAGATTGTAAATGTGATGTGAGCTAAATGAAATTGCAGGATACTAATTCTGGGGTCTTTCTGATTTTGAAAGTCACAATATTAAAAAAAGAAGAAGAAACACAAGGTGGTTCTTGACTCCCTGAAGTTGGAACACCTTGGAGGTGTGACTGTACAACCTCGTGGGTGCCTGTGTCTTACAGGGGTTGAGAGTTTCTTGGAGCTCTCACGGCTGCTTCACATGCCTCTACCTTTGCATTCTTCAGCTTGGATTGTAAGTTTACTTTAACTTGTCAGTCCTCCTCACTGGTCTGTGAACCTTTGTGGGAGGACAGGGATTCTGTACTTTTCAATGCCTGGAATGCAGCTGGGCCTCAGTTAAATATCAATTGAATAAAAGACCCTCTCCCTCCAAAAAAACCATTTTCTTTAAAAAAATTCTCATAAGATCTCCCTGTTAGTTTTCTTCATTCTTGTACAGACTCCTAGATGGTCTCATTCTTCAGCCTGATCCTGATGACCTCCTGGTGACAAAGTAAATGCTTCAAGGAAACTGCCTGCCAGAAACTCAAAAACACTAAATGATTCCCCTGCAGAGGACTGACTAATACAGAAGGGGGCACCCACCAAGTCATCGAGAATATGTCTTTGCCATCAGCTTCCTCTTTCCAGAAATGGGGTGGTTAACCTTTACACGTAAACTGTTCAGTGCTTAGTTTTTTCAATGTAACTGATTAAAGATTTCCTAGTAATTGAAAATCCACAAATGATTCAATTAGAAATTTACTGTGAGCACAGCAAGTCAGCAAAAGTTTATTGTTAGGCACACCAGGTAACAGAGTGTGTGGCTAAGTGCTTGGGCTAGCTTTCCTTGTATTTCTCTCCACTGGCTTCTGCTGTCAAATTTCCCTTCTGTATTTGCAACGGTTTGCTTTGGTGGGTTGGTTTGTTGTTACAAAAGGAGGGATAGAATCAGGAAAAGGCAAAGCAGAAGAGGGAACATGGGGTGAATGCAGCCTCCTTTTAGAGCTTGTTACAGGAACTCGGGGCAGTTCACCTGATCTGTGATAGTCATTTTCTCGATGTCAATGTTATTAGAGGTCAGAATATCTTTTAGATGGATCACTGTTTCTAGAGGGAGGTTAGGATTTCTTCCCAAGATCCAAACATGATCTACGTGAAACAGCCAGATGATTGTGGTACAGGAGTACACGAGGGCGTAGTTCTCATAGTCGGTGTCCAGGACCCAGTACGGAGCTGAAGGCATCACTGAGAACCAGACAGAGGAGGGCAGCGTTAAGAGGGACCAGAGCAAGAGCAACCTTCATCTTCAGGACCTGGAAGTCACATTCTGGGGTCCTGGTTCTTCTAGATCAGTGGTTCTTAATTCTGGCTTCATGTGGAAACTGGGTGCTTTGAAAAATATCAGTCCCGCCCCACCAGTAATTCTAATATGCAGCCAGAGTTCGGAGCTAACATTCTGGATCCTCCCTGATAAGGTCTGGCAGCAGGTTGGCCTCAGGAAGCCCATAGTAACTGAGGGGTTTGGCTGGACCCCCCAGACTGCCAGGTTGCACTTAGCACCAGTGTATGCGAAGGTGCGACTTAGCTAAGCAGCGTGCAGAATGGAAGGTCAGGGGCCTCAGGCTTTCTAGGTCAATACCAGCCAGCTTCCTCAAGATCTCAACCAAGGGAGGAGGCAGGGGCTAAAGTTGGTTTGTTTGTTTTTCTTTCTGCCTGCCCTTTGAAAACCTTCCCATTCTTAAAAATACGGTAAATCAGGTGGCAACAGGTTATAAGCTCTTTCTTACAAAAGGTCTATAAGGATTCATCGATTGATACCTGTAGAGCATTGAAAGCCCAAAATTAAAGGGGTCCATAAGAGGAAAGGTGGGGGATTTACCCTCTCCATCTAAATCCAGAAACTTCCTCTGTGAATTTGACCTCCAGACTCAAGCTTCAAGACAAGGAAAACTCCCAGCACAGCCTGTTAAATTTAAGTGGAAGACTGACCCACATGGGAGACAGATGTGTGCTGACCTCATAAGAACAAAAGACTTGGACACACATGCAGTCCTGGGTGATTTGCTTTCCTGGGTTTTAAGCATTCCACCCCCTCCACTCAAAAATAATATCACTGTTGCCAAGTCAAACCAGAGCTAAGCCACTGGACAAAGAAGGCAGTGTGAATGTGGTTAGAGTGTGGCTGGGGGTCAGGACCCAGCTGATGGTCAGGACCCGAGAGGATTAGCTCAGATGACTACCCACTAAAGTACCTCCTACCTGACTCTCTATTTCTTTATAAATATAAAACCAGAAGGACACTTGGAGGATGTCTGGATGGAAGCCTGGACAAGGCTGCAGGAGTTGAACTGAGTGTTGTTTCTGACTTATGTTTCTAGCACTGTTGGTGCTGCCTGCCTGACTCACTCACAGAGCATATATTCACCATATATCTGCTACCGTTGAATTTCAACTGCTTTGTGTGTTCCCCACTGGACTGAGAGCTATTTGGCCCTGAGTGATATGTCAGCAGCAGCACTGTGCCCCACTTTGCACACATTCAGGCACACACATTCTGTCTTCCTCCCTACAGGGTACAGCACTCAAGCATAAATTTACCCAGATATTTTCCTTTTAGTAAAGAAAACTTCTGTGTCTATTAGAAAACTTTGACAGTCTCTTAGTTTTCATGGAAGGACCTTCAAACTCTCTAACATGGCCTTGGAGACCTGCCCCACCCACCTCCACCCCCAGTCTTGTCTCCCACTCCATTGACCTTCAGGCCTTTTCTCATGCCATTCCCTCCACTTGGAACATCCTTTCCCATAATCTCCCACATACCCTGCAAAACCCAATGAGAACATCTGATCCCTTCAACCACAATAAATCTCTTCCTCCTCTGCTTCCCCAGCCACTCTTGCCTCTTTTAGTTCTATTGAAAGCTTCCTTATGAAGGTTGTGCACATACCATTTGACCTTGACTCCCATCCCCATCCCTCAATTGAGAGTTTGGATATCCAGGTTTTAGTCCCAACTCTGCCTCTAAGTAGTCGGGCGAATGTGCCTATATCACCTAGCTTTTCTTTACCTCACTTTCTTAGTTGTAGAAATCACAAGAGAAACTGACCTGTAGAAAGCCCTTTACAGCTTACAGAGCATGTATTATCTGATTTATCTTCACAACCACAAAGGTAGATATGTAGTTGCCTGTGGTCACATGTGTGGGAGGGACTGTTCTCTCCTCCTCTCAGCATTCCTACCTTGGTCTATAGAACAAGAACTTCCTCTCTGCCTTACTCTAGGCCCTTCCCCTGTGGAGGGATGAGGGAAGGTAATAAATCCTCTTGCATCTGGTGACTTCAGTGTCTGCCCCAAGCATTTTTGGCATTAGAAAGACTTACAGTTCTGAGCTGAATCCTCCAGTGTATCTATATCAGCAACAAAACTAATATATGATGCTTACTCTGTTGTCTATGGGCATTCCTCAGTTAGCCCAGAACTCAGAGGGCAAATGCCTGTGATTAAATCTCTCTCAGGGATCCCAACAATTACCTTCACTTTTGCCAGCCTCTTGTCTACAAGCTTTTGAACATGTTAGTTGTTCTGCTAATAACTATTCATTTTTCAGGCTTTAGTTTCCACTAGGAAACAAGACTGGATTGGATCTCCTACTGTATAGGGACCCTATCCTCATGGAGTGCTAAATGTAGCTCAGCTCTGTTCTGAAAGCAGACAGGTGCGTGTTTGGCACACAGGAAGCAAACCCACAGATTGGTTCTCCTGTGGGGAGTCAGGCCTGCATTGTACCTAGGCCACTTTGAGTCTTGCTCTTGCTAAAAAACTCCCTCATCTGGAATTGAGGCAGCAGAGGTTTACTGTGATTTGCGCTAGACCTCCCAGGTGTTGGGTGTAACCAGTTCAGCCACTTTTCCCCTTTACATTTGCAAATGTCCTTTCTCTTTGAAGTGATTAGCAACATTCTTTCCTTTGTTATCTATAAAAGGTAACCACCTAAAGTGAACCTATGCATAGTAAATGAGGACCATCCTGGATGTAATGTACCTAGAGTATCAATAAAAGCTTGTCCAGGCAGGGGTCAGGGCCGGCCCCCTCTTTCTCACTTAGAGAGTGGCCACGCCGTCCCTTTTCCTCCACCGGATTTCTGTAGTCCGTGTGAAGTTGTTTGTCGTTCGTTGCAGCCATAGCATAAACATCCACAACACACGGATCCCGCGGGTGGAGTCCACATCACTACTGCTTTGATCTGTGCTTCTTCTGATGAAACACTCACTGTAGTTTTATAGTAAACTGCCTGGGACAAGGGTCAGCCCTGTCTTCCTCATCATTGCATCTCCAGCAACTTGCCTAGTACCTGGTATAGAGTAAGTGCTCAATAAATAATTACAAATTGAGTCATTATGGATGACACTCAGATGTGACACGAGTGCTCTGGCCCAGGGCTCTAGTCCTCAGTGTGCCCATTTCTTTTCCCTGAAACCTTCTGAGGGAAGTGAGTACTTACACCAGAAAAACTTCACTTCCAACTTGGCGGGCTCTGTGAGGTTAACCAGGGAGGCTTCACCTTCAATTTGATTCACACTTCCATCAGATCTGCAATGAGTTGAAAAATAACCTGAACTCATGGAAAGCCAATAATCAATGAGAGGCAATACTTGTTACACTAAGAACCATAGTGGCCAACATTATGATTTCTGGTTACAGAGGACCTCGAAGGAAGGTCAGACTCTCATTTCATTCTTTCCCTTTTACTTTGAGACTGTCTCTGAGACCAAGCAGAGGAAGACAGACTTGGGGTGATGAGACGCAGCAACTACATTGATCCAGGACTGGAAACTATGTTAGGCCCTTGCACTTCGACACTGTCTTTTGGACTCTATGCAATGGCCTGCAAAGCTCCAGAAAAAGGAAGTAAAAAAGAAAAAAAGGAAAAACGAATAAAACAATGCAGTACATAAAAATTCACTTTTTAAAAAGTGAATTACCTCTTTAAAAATGAGATGAAGCCAAAGAAAAAAATAAGGGCAGACTTGATGACTCAAAATAATGCAAAATGTGTAGTCTGGAGATTTGTAAGACCCACTTTCAGCCTCAGTGATCTCACGTGACAACACCTTTCCCATAGAAGAATTCATACACATGAACCCTGAGGCCCCTTCCAGTTCAGCAAGCTTCTGATTACATGTGAGGAGTTTTGACGTAGGCCAGGTAAAAACAGGTGGTGAGCACACATTTACCTTGTTTTAGTGATTCTGAGGTGTATTCAGGTCTCAGAGACATGAAATATAAAGAAGTGTGCATCTTACAATTAATACTGTCCTATACTTACAATTGGCAGTGTCATTTCTTAGTGATACAAGATAAAATGGTATATATATAAAAGTGATGGTCTTAGGTTGTATGAAAAATTTTCACCATTTTGAAGGGAGCTGGACACATTTCTGGATAGTTCCCAGTAACCCCATGGACCCATGGCAGAAGAGAAAGGCATGGGGGTGGAAGCAGCACACAGGGTGGGTGTTCAGACATCAAGGGGTTCTTCCTAGGAAGTCAGGAGAGGAGCTGCTTGTTCATCAGTTCTCAAGGGGGCAAACTAAAGTTAGAGCACCAGTATGTGTCAGAAAGTCAGCAGGCGATGGTTAGTGGTGATGCATGTCCTGGCAACCATCCTATAAGAACCAGGTAAGGGAGGGTGGGACATGTACTGTGAGGGTCCTGGATGCATTGTCTGTTTGTCATTGAATAGGGCCAGAGAGAGCCCTGCTCTCTGACCTGGAACTCAGCCATTGGGAAGATGGTCCCTTTCTATCCGCACACAGTTGCTTAGCAACAAACCAATCTCTTCCCATCAGGCTTTTCCTCTTTTCACTATCATTTGCATTCTGCTCCAGAACACTTTTTAAAATCCTAGTATCTGACCATAAACTCACTTATTCATGGGAAAATGCACGGGTATTTTCAAAGGTAGCAGCAGATTAAAAATAATAGGAAGTATTTATTAAACGATTACTATATGCCAAATACTGGTCTAAATGCCTTACACACGTTGTCTTGCTCTTGCTCACGAAGCCTTCGGGGGGAGGTGCTGTGGTTATTGCCTTTTAACTTAGGTGGAAGTGGAGGCCTAGTGGGTTGTTACAGATAACCTAACATCAGGTCGTTAGTAAGAGGCAGAACCAGGATTTGAGGCTGGGCAGCCTTTCTCAAAAGCCCGAGCCCTTCCGCCCCATCTCCGTGCCAGATGCTTTGTTCTTCAAACTCCCTGACACTGACGCGTGTTTTGCTCAGACTCCCTGCTGTGGCTTCCACTCACTCTGCAGGACTCCTGGAAGGAGAACCTACAACTAGCAAACCTTGCTTCACATCCCTTTGTACCTTAACCAGGTGTGATCCCAGGGGCAGAGCCATCTAACACTCAGGATCCCGCCAACTCCGAAGGAGAGGTGGGGGATCACATAGGTGTTGGGATCTGTGTCACTTTCTGACTCTCGGTCGTCGAATGGGATAAAAGATTTGAAATAAAGTCATTGCAACTTCAGGGCCTACAAAATTCCTGTGATCTTCTGGGAGTCTACATCTCAATTCCCGTAGCCCTTCCTGGGCTCTGAAAAGAGCTGAACTTCTCCCCAGAGGCCCTCAGGGTCCTTTGTTTCTTCGGTTTATGGAGGGTCAGAGAATCAACCCCTTGTGCTTTGGCTCACAGGAAGCTCAGTGGATGACAGGATGGCCTCAGAACGTCCCTCTGAGCCTAAGTAACCTCCAGGCTGGGTGGCGCTTGTTTTCTTGCAGCTGAACACAGTTTTCAGATCCCCTAAGCATCAGGAAGGACAGCCTTACGTTCCCACCCTTTATTTTATTTGTCTTTGGTTCCGTTCCCCCGGGTTGGAATCTCAGCTTCATCACTTGTAAGCTGTGTGACACTTCGGGGAACTACTTTACTTCTCTGCACCTCAGTTTCTGTGCACATAAAAATGGGATTAACAACAGCACTACTTCAGGATTGTTATGGTATTAAATTAACATATGCAAATTTGGGTGCACAGTTGTGAGTATGTGAAACACAGAGTTTATTCTTGTATTATTATTTATTAATTATTGCATTATTTTCCACATCAACAACTATAAACCTAATTTTGCCCTGACCTGTATATGCACACCCATACATACAGGTACATACACATGTATATATACATATATACACAGAATAGTGCCTTGCCCACAGGAAATGATTAATAACTGCTAGTTACTGTTTTCATCATTGCTCTTATTTTTGTTGATAGAGAGTAGGTAGGAGTTTTCCTGAGGCTTTTCTAAGTTTATGGTTGTTTTTCAAAGTGTGAATTTGAGGATCGAACATCAATCTGTAGGAAGCACTCGGAAATAGAAAAGTACACTCCTATAGGATATCCTGCTCACATAAACTAGAGTGCATCTATTTATGTATTTGATCCTTGCTGAATAAGGAAAGGAATTTTCTAATGGCTAAAGCTGTTTGGAGATTGGATAAATTGTCATGGACAATGATGAGTGCCCAGATTCCTGGAGGCTTCAAGTAAAGCTGGATGCCCTCTGTCAGTAGGTGGTATAGAGAGGGCTTCTCTCTTGGTTTGGAGGAAAGACAAGATGGTCCCTGATGTCCTTTGCTAGCAGAGTCTTCATTTGCAGTGAAAACAGGATCCTGCAGTGTGGGTTACCACTGAGTCCCTAGTGCCTCTCACAGGATCCAGTGTCCAATAGGTGGTCAGCAAGTGGTCATTTGAATGAGTGAATGACTTCTAATCCCCACTGCACTGCCTGCCAAAAGCTCGCCTCTCAAGGCCTGTTGTGAGCAGGCAGTCCAGACCTGGCAACGATTGGATCTTACATTAGCTAGACTGCAAGGACACCCAGTCACCTGAGGACAGCAGGGTTGGCTTCAGGATGTGCAATGCCTTTGAAACCACAGCCACTCACCTCAGCTCCTGGTTTACCACTTTGATGTTTCCATTTTCCATTAGTGAGTAGTTGGCTTGGATGCACCTTCCCTTCTCAAAGCTCACTGGGATCTTCTCAATTTCATACCATCTTCCAAGATACTGCAGAGACAACAAATAGAGCAAAACCCTGGGGCTCTCTGGGGACCGACCAACTTTTCTCCTTTGTTGTCTTTCAGAGCAGAGCCCTTTCCTGGGGAAACCAGGAAAAATGGGCTGCATTGTTTCCAGCGGCAACTGAGCAAGATACTGATGCAAAGGAGGATAAGTGAATTGGATGTGTGGGCACTGGTTGAATGCCGCATTCTATACCCAAAGTGCTCTTTATTTAGATACACTCTGTGTCCCCTTCAGCCAAAATCTATGTGAAATTTGAAGCTCTGTCAAAGAAAGAGATTTGTTTAGATCAGTGATCTTCAACCGTGAGCAAGAATTTTTAAAACATGCAATACCTTATTATTTATTCAGGGCCACAGACCTCTTTCCCCATAGACTGTCAAATAAAAATATGACAACAGCCAACATAGCAAGAGCTGTCTGGTGTGAATGAATGAAAATTATACCTATTTTCTGTCAGATCAGCAAAAAAAGGTGTTTTTTTTGTGTGTGTGCCATGGAATTTTAGTTATTAGTTTATGTGTGCCATGAGATTAAAAAAGTTGAAAATTGCTGGCCTGGATGATGTGAGGTACCATCTCAAATGTTTTATGATTCCTCAAGACCTTTGAACGGTGTACAAAGTCAGATATGTTCAATGTGGGATTCTAGAGGTGACTGAATTCTCCTATCACCCCTTACAGGGAGTTGATCACAAAGGCTTTTGGCAAATGATCTGGATTTTCTTTTAATCCTCACTGGGAGACACTTTTTTTCATTGATTTTAGAGAAGAAGGGAGAGAGAAAACATCCACGGGAGAGAGAAGCATTGATTGGTTGCCTCCCCTACGCACCCAGACCAAGATCGTACGCGTCTGCACCTGGGCAGAGATGCAAACCCACGGCCTAAGTATGTGCCCTGATAGGAAATTGAACCTGCAACCTTTTGGTTACAGAATGACACTCTAACCAACAGGGTCACACCAACCAAGGCAGATGATCAGGATTTAGATGACTTGTATCATTCTTCCCCTGGAAGCTTGCTCTCAGTTCATAACTACGGTGTACACAGTCAACTTTAAAGTAAGCATGTGACTGTGCAGGTGAGGACAGGCACTCTTGTGCATCCTTACATTGCCTCGCATAGAGACTGAACCAATTTACAACCTTCATGGAGGGTGATTTGGCAATATATAGCAAAACTAAATATACATACACCCCTTGGCCCGGCCAATTTCACGTCTGGGAATGTGTCCTCTGATAATTAGAAATGATGTATGTGTAAGATTATTTGTTGCAGTAGAATTTGTAATAACAAAAGACAGGAAACAGTTTCAGTGAGCATTAGTAGGGGGATGGGTAAATAAATAATGACATTTATACGGTGGAATGTTACACATCTTCTTTTAAAAGAGTAATGTGCAATTATCTCCAAGATACAGTTAATAAAAAGACCAGTAGTGTATATACTAAGCTACATTTTGTGTAACAATTAGAGAAAGAGTTATTAGTTTTTTATTGCTCCTATAATAAATTGCCATAATCTTAAAAGAGCACAAATTCACTTTCTCATAGTTGCGTAGGTAAGGAGTCTGACACGAGTCTCACTGGGCTCACATGCACATGGAGATGTGCTCAAGGCTGAGTTCCTTCCCAGAGGCCCCAGAAGAGAATCTGTTTTTGTATTTTTTTTCAGATTCTAGAGTCTCTATTTCTCTATCTACATAGGAAAATGCAATGTTTAAAAAGAACCCTGGGAAGAAAGAAGTATAACTATCTCTATTTGCAGATTACATGATTTTGTACACAGAAAATCCTAATGAAACCATAACACACAAAAACTATTAGAACTAATAAAGGAATTCATTAATATTAAAAGATAGAAGATCAATATAGAGAAATCAAATACATTTCTACATTTATGATGTGCAATCTGCAACTAAAATTAAGAAAATTCTATTTACAATAACATCAAAGGAATAATACTTAGAAATAAATTTAAGCAAAGAAACAAAACTTGTACTCTGAAAACTACATTGTTGAAAAAAATGAAAGAAGACCTAAATAAATATAAAGATATCTTATGTTCATGAATTGGAAGACTTAAATAGTAGTTGATAGACACACAGATTTAACAGGATCTCTATTAAAACTCCCACCAGGTTTCTTTGCAG
>VMDR010031846.1:0-11903 GCA_007922815.1 Macrotus californicus | reverse complement strand
AACCAGAGAGGAAGTGAGAGAGGATATTGGGAGGATTAGGGGGGAAGTTGTCAGGAACATGTATAAAGGACACATGGACAAAGCCAAAGGGGGGTAGGATTGAGAGTGGGAAGTGGGGATGGCTGGGGTAGGGGGCAGTTAAGGGGAGAAAATAGAGACAACTGTGCTTGAACAAGAATAAAAAAAGATAAAAAAAGAGAATGGACCCATTCAAGTTTTATATCTGCAAGTGGAACTTCAGATTATTTTATTTAAATAAACTCTGCAATACTGGACTCAGAATCCCTAGCACATTATCTGGATTTAAAATTGTAGTCAATAAACTGAATTTACATTATAATTAGATATTGGACTTCGCTTTCTAGTGACAGTTCAATTTATGTTTTAGTTACCTATGGATGAGAAATCTAGCTCTCAAGGCGGTACATTTCATCTTTGTTAGAAGACAAGAAATCTGTTTGAAAGCTTTTCTATGTCTGCCTCAACAGTTTTCACTCAGTGGTCCAGATGCCCAGCCAAGAATAGGCAAAGTAATTCCTACCCTCCCTATACATTAAAGCTCTCCAGAAACTTGAGTGCAGCCATCAGGTCTCTCTCCTCTGTCTTCTCTTTATCATGCTGAACAACCCATTCCTTCAACTGTCCCCTTAATGGTTTGTCAAACTCAGAACTATTGACATGTTAGGCCAGATAATCTTTGCTTGGAGAGGCTGCCCAGTATATGCATTGTAGGCTATTTAGCAGAAGCTTTGGTCTCTACTCAGGAAACACCAGTAGAATTTCCTCCCATCCATTCCTAGTTACAACAACTAAATATGTCACCAGACATTGTCAAATGTCCCCTGGGAGGTTAAAATTGCTTCTGATTTATAACTGCTGTTCTAAGAATAGGTACAACAAATAGATCCTAATAATGGTCAGAAAAAGAAAATCCTCTGGTAAGTAAGAAAATGTTTCCCAAATTAAAACTAACTTCCATTGACTAAGGACAGGCTAAAGATAGCAATTAATTTTTATTTACCATTACTAAAACCACTTAAAATAATCAAACCAAAAACAAGTGTTATGCAGATAAGTTTCCTCCATGTCTTTTCATGGCTGAATAGCTCATTTATTTTAGCACTGAAAATATTCCATTGTCCAGATGACCACAGTTTTTCCATTTGGCAATTATGAATAAAGCTTCTATGAACATTGTGTGCAGTCTTTTCTGTGAATATATGTTTTCAACTTCTTTATGTACTAAGGAATGCAATTGGTGGATCGGATGTAAGAATTTGTTTAGTTTTGAATCTAAAAAGGCTGCATACTGTGTGATTCCAACCATTTAACACCCCAGAAAAGGCAAAACTATGGAGACAGTAAAAAGATCAGTTGCCAGGGTATAGGGTAGGGAGGGAGTGATGAATAAGCAGACGGTAGAGAAGTTTCAGGGTAGCGAAAACTCTCTTTATGATATTATAATGGTAGAATCATGTCATTATACATTTATCCAAACCCATCAAATAAACAACGCCAAGAGCTGAACCTTAATGTAAACTATGGACTCTGGGTGATGATGTTGTGTAAATGTAGGTTCATCCATTGTAACAAAGTACCACTCTGATAAGGGATATTGGCAATAAGGGAGGCTATGCAAATGTAGGACCTGGAGATATATAGGAAATCTCTGCACTTTCCTCTCAATTTTGCTGTGAATCTGAAACTGCTTTAAAAAAAGGTCTTCAATTTTTTTTTTTTACTTTTCAAAGCCTATTTTCTTCCTAAATAGTACATGTGTGCACATGTATTTATGCTACACAGATACAAATGTATTCTATTCCTTATCAGCACACTCCTTGTCTGTATTCTCCAGGCTAACAATTAGATCTACAAACTCTAGTCATTTTACTAGTCCAATCTTATATGGTCTAAATAGTAATTATTCCATCAAAACAAAAAAACCTTTCTCGTGTAAGAGAAATGCATGGTTTTTGCTTCTTTTTTTGCCTGGTGGTAAAAGGCCTGTCTACTTCAAAATTAACAGATAATCACCTCCCTCTCATGAACCCTGATAGCATGGCCACTGCTATCAAGCCATTTTCTTCTTGAACAAGCGCAAAAGACAAGTGCAGCCTCTGAAGCTGAGCAGGTGAATCACATATAGTTAGCTGAATTTCATTTCTGGAGGGCATAGCTTTTCCATTCCATGATGCCCCCCCACTTCCTTCCTGAAGGGGATCTGTCTCATGTCTGAGGCTAGAAAACAGATGGGAAGGAAGAAGTGTTTCTATGCTGTCAATAAACCCAGCTATGGGTCTGCCGGCTGGAGAGGCATCAAAGGAAGACAGGTAAAGGACTGAGCCAAGGGAGAAAATAACATTGAATTATTCGTAAACCCTTCAACATATAAAATAATTTAGCCTTAAAACAATTATCTGTGGGAAATGGTCTTTTTTACTTTTGATGCCAAACTTCTTCGACTTTTTTTGTGAATCGACTGATTATCATAGTCTGAGTCTAAGTACAGTTTTCTATCATTAGTGCATAGAATAATTATTTTACCTTTTTACCAAGAAAAGTAAGCTGAGGAAAAGAAGAAATGAGTAATTTCATCACGTTCACCCAATATGTGTGTGGGTCATGAGAAGTGAGTGAAGTGTGTTGGACAAGGCACAGTCCAACTGACGTGAGTATGAGAGAAAGTGCTCTGTTCCCAAGTGCCAAGTTCCAGCCTGACTTCCCAGCTCGTTCAGCACATTTGCTCCTGTGTTCTTGGGGAGACTCAGACATCCTCTGTGGTCATGGGTTCAACTAATTAAGGGCAGAGGTGCTTTCACACAAATGGTATTTACCTCAGTTCTCACAAGTGAGGTAATGCAAATGAATGAAGAGATAAATGACAACCTGCATGGCCTTGGTATCAGCAGGTCTGGGGACTGCTATCTGGAGGGTTGGTGACTAGGGCAGGGCACACAGCCTGTGGCCCCTGAAGACGACCATCATGTTCTAATCCGCAGAACTGTGGTCTAGGATTTCCAGAGCTGTTTTTTTTTTTAAGGCAATTACAAAATATGACGGTTGGGGTTTGGGGTCAGGGGGATCTCCTAAGTATTTAACCATTGACAACAAACGCCATTTTTCCCTCTAAGAGCACATCAGGTAATACTTTGTGGACTACACATACATATTTCCTTCACAGGCCCCATTCAATCTGCTGGTAGCTTGAGACCCCTCCCAGAGACCAGAGGATTAGGAAATTAGATTATTTTAAACTTGAGGCAGCTCTGCAAATGTATATCTGAGCAAGGTTGTCACACTAGAGAATGGTACAACTGAAGTGACTTCGATAAACTAATTCCCCACCTTCACTTTGCAAGCTTTTGCAAGTGTTTGGAGGCAAAAGAATTTCCTGATTCACATACAAGAGGTCTTCACATTCCATTGCTTCACCTCAAATCTGTATTTAAGAGTTCAAGTCCTTTTCTTACGAAAGACAATAAATAAATGTGTGAATATCACTCTTTTTAATATAATTTAAAAATGTCATTTTGAACTCTCTCTTCTTTCTGCTCCACTTCTCCACTTCTTACATCTGCAGTTGCCAGCACATACATATTACGTGGATCAACAGATATTACCATCAAAAATAGGAAAAGAAAGAAATACAATACATTCTGATAAGCTCCAGTTTTTGTAAGCTCAAAATGCACTTATATAATTTATACTTTCCAGTGAAGGAAACTACTGGCCATTCCATTCACTGGCACACATATTTATTATTAAGACCAAAGAACTGATGAATAAAATCATTAAATTATTTAAGAAAACATTTATCATATTTGCTTAGAAAAGGGTGCTAATATCCCGTTGTGACTTCATATAATACAGAACTGAGAACATCATCTCTAAAAATGGCAAAAGATAAAAAAAAAAACATGCTGAAAGAAAAATATCTAACTCAGAGATGCCTCATTTGCTTAGGCTTGTATATCTCTGAGATCTGGGCCTGACAGATGACTTTTTTCCTTTAGAATGAACATCTTGCTAAGTTATCTTAGGTCTGACCTGATAAATGACAAACTGTATGCTCTTCAATGATACACCACCAGGGAAGAATGCTACAAAAATCTCAATATTCAATTTCCTTGCTTTTGTCCCTGTATATAAAAATCCTCCCATGGTTTTATTCCTATTTTGCAAATTTAATTTCCTGCTGCTACTTCCAAGTAGCTATCTAATCGGGCTGTATTCTGTTGATATTTACCCTAATAACAGGGATTTCATGGCTCCTCAGGTAATTTCAATAAAGAGCACTGGGATAGGTCCTTCGGTTTTCCATTTAGATACTGTCTAGATAATCTAAGGACTTTGTGTTACTGGTTTTATAATGGACGTTGGAGGGAAGTAGTTCAATGTGTATTGGAAAATATAAGTACAATATAAGCTAGGTCAGGATCAGCAGTCAATCTCAAACTTTACCTCTTAAGCATTTCAAGCCAGAAACTGTCCAACTCTTATTTTTTGGTTGTTTTGTTGTTTTAGAGGTGGAATGAGATGTGGTGGAGGTGAAGGTTAGCCTTCTAATGGAAAAGTATGCTCTGAATATGGAACATGTACCATTATTCTCGGCTTAAGGTCTTCTTTGTCAGCATTCTGGACCCTTAAGGAAAATTTAAGGCTTAGGGCAAGAGTCAAAAACTAAAATGCCAATAGGAACCAACCATGTCACTTAGGTGCCTGCATGTTGTTTAAATATTCTTAATTTCCATAAATAAATATGTTTCTTCTCATTTTTATCTTGATGTGTGTATGTATATATATATATATGTATGTGTGTGTGTGTGTGTGTGTGTATATACCCACATAGATATATAGCCCTGGATCATTATTACCAGTCTACAATGCATACCCATACTATGAACAGCACATCTTTACCATTCAGATAAAGGTTCAGTTGCTTCCTATTTTTAATTGTTCTCAAATAGTACTGCTTAAATTCTATTTAACTTATAAGCAGAAGTTATATATACCAATTTTTTGGTGATTGTGTGGTGCCTTTAAGGAGTCCAGGAGAGGAGTGGGTACCCAGGAGGTGTTTAATATATTTTTACTGACACACTAAAGAAGATGGGATGGACGAGTCAGGCCTCATCCCCTCCTAGCCCAATGGCTTGTGTAATGGCAATGACTGGAGGCCTGATCATTAAATAATAATAATAATAAACCAGTGACAATCTACCTGACCCATCAGGAGAATGTGTCAGCTAATCCTCTTCCCACTGAGCCCACACTTGTAGTTTCATTTTGGCTTAGGCTTCACTAGCCCTGTTCTAGGCCCCACCCCTCTTCACCGTAGGTACAGCTGGAATAAATGGGCCTTCTTGGATCCCAGCCTCCTCTTGCACACTCTACCCCATGACGCTTCCTTCTGCAAAAGGTAGGGGAATTCTCCACGAATGCCCAGGAAAATCTAGCACCTAATGAAACCAAGCTTTATGTTAGTGAATTAAAGCCTAAACTAAAGTTGTGGGAAATCATCCTTTCAGGGAATTTAGTAGTAAGTGTTCAGAGAATAGGAGTAGAAGTTGCTTTCTTGGCTCTGCCCTATGGGTGCAGAGATTGCCTTTTAATATGAGAATTACTTCATGTGGAATACATGCACCATAAGACTCATGAGAGAGAAACTTGGCATCCTTTCTCCTGATCTCCCCAGAGCCAGTCTCCACTTAGGGGTTGTGTCACTGAGAGAATGCCATTCCCTCTGCAGCCATGGTAGTCCATAAAGTGTATGACATTTTTGGTGCCACTATAGATGAGGGGATTCCAGCCACTCATGACCACTGCCTTTCATTTACCTTCCCCCAAATCCCACCCTTATCTACTGGTCCTCTGTCTTTCCAGTTTTGGGTCTTTTCTAACCATGTTTGTATGTTTTCAAATATACTTGGGGAGTAGGGAGCCCTCCTCCCCCCAAGAAAATACCCAGTTATCATCTACCATCATTCTCCCTCTTTTTTATCCAATCTTTATAGGAGACAAAAGTAAATATATACATACACACACATACACACACATATATAATCAACGTTTTGAAATCCCTCACAGTCTAGCAATGCAATAACTGGCTATGGTGAAGCCATACTACATGGCCATATCTATGAATTAAACTGAAAAATCAGGCAACCTTTGATACCACTGTCCTCAATGACAGCTGCCTCATCTTGGTTCCTTCCCCAGTCTTGCCTCAACCCCTATCCAGCTTCTATCTCAAAACAGCATGGATCTTTCCAGGCATTCTGAAAGTAGGGACTGTGACTCCTTCACCCTGAGATACCCAGTTTTAAAGTGGGGCTTGAAACACAGTCTGTGCTTAATAAACATGTGTTGGATGACTGAATCAAGGAATAAAATGCAACTCTCCCTCCCAAACATATTAAGGGCTCTATCTTGTGGGAAGAAAGCTATTGTGGTATAGAAGCATTCAGGCTTTCTCATGGATGAGACATCACCATTATCTCTTGCCTGAATTCTAATGAAGGCCTCCCTCCTTAGTCTTCCTGCTTCCACTCTTCAGACATTTTCCACATAAAAGTCAGAAGGATCTCCAAAATATGTAAATCATATTATGCTTAAGACTTCCAAGTTCCCATTGCAATGAGGATAAAATGCAAATCCTTTACCACAGGCTACTTGCAGTGTTCTTCATAATCTGACTGTGCATATCATTCCGGGTTCTCTTCTGCATCACAGCCCTCCATGTGCTGTCTCCTGAGCTGGGACCCCCTCCCCTCTCCACTCCTTTCCCTTCAGGGCTCTGCTTCCATATCACTTGCTTAGAGAAACTCAACTTGAACCACCCATCTCAAATTAATTCCCTTCCCATTTTTTTCTCTGTCTCTGAACTCAGTCTGCTTGTTCCATAATTTTATCTCAATGGGAAATTAGCTATTGATTTGTCTGTTTACTTGTATTTCTTGTATATTTTCTCTATCAAACATGTTTAGAAAAGTAGGGAGGAAACATGTCTGTCTTGGTCAGTTTCTTCCCAGTGTCCACTAGAGAACCTAGTAGAGTAGGTACTTAATAAATGCTTGGTAAATAAACCAACAGTGATAAATAAACCAACAGTAACAACTGACCTTCCACTGATCCTCATAGGCAAGCACAGTTTTGATATGATGACTTGAAACCATGGGCAGGAGGGGAGCTGGGAACAGAGGACACTGGTGCTTTCCCCACAACTACTCATAACATTTTTGGATCTGGAACAAAACTCCAAATTTAGAATTTAAGTTTCAAATTCTTTGGATCCTAGGAGTTCTATGAAGCTGCGGGGCAGCTGGCTCATGGTCTACAAAGCTTGGCCTAGCCCTGTTCTTTCTTCTCCATCCTCAGTTCTACCTTTCCCTATAAAGGGGCATCTCGAACCTCTTCCCAATAGCTTACCCTGGCCACCCATTTGCCTAGAGGTGTGTTCACCAGCAACTCAATCTGCCCTCAAGAGAATGGATTAGGAAAGAGGTCCAGGCAGGTCCTAGATTTGGGTGTGGACTATTTGGTAGGGATTTTTGGGTGGTCGAAATGGCAGAGGGTATTGGCTTTGCATTAGCATGCCCCCTTGGTTACACTGACTCCTTTACCTGTGGGAAGGGGAATGCCAGGCAAGGGCCACCGTGGATTCTCCTAACACGGTTAGCTCAGGAGAGGGGTGTTATTGCCCTCATCTAAAGGTTATGTTGCCTCTTTCTAAAGGTATGTTGACATGGCCATTGCTACAAGTATAATGAGAAGATATTTTGAAGCCAAAAATAAGATGCTGAAATATGTAGAGAAGTTAATCAAAACATGTCTGTTTTGCTTAAAGGCCCTCACCAGCCAACATCATGGGCCCATTGCCCACCTCCTACCTCCTCACCACCCCACACCTGCACCTGTGCCTAAATTTACATCCAATGAGTACAAGGCTGTCTATGCCCATGCTCCAAGCCCCACTGGCAGACATGTCGAACTCTGCAATGAAAACCAGCCACTGCCACATGTCTTGCTTGAAAGGTAGACTTTTTCATCAGGACAAAAAGAGTTCAGACATGGCAGAGTTCATTGAATTTGGTTGGTGATATATGGAACTAAACTGCCAGCTGAAAAAATATCATCTGGAAACAGCTTGACACTAGCAGCTTCCTTGGTGATCACTGAATGACTGACAAGCCCCAAACTAATAGGAATGTGTCCATTCCCACTATTTGACACATCTTAGAGACTGGGGCTTGTCAGTCTTTCAATGTTTACCAAGGAAGCTACTAGTGTCCAGCTCTTTTTCAACTGGCAGTTTAGTATCAGATATCACCAACCAAATGCAATGTACTCTCTCATATCTGAACACTGTTTTCCAGATGGAAAAGTCTATCTTTCAATCAAGATGTTCAGCAGCCACTGGCCTGTCAGAAACACGACTCTCCACTAGTCACACTGGGAGACAAAAGTCTATTATCAAATAATTATCAATTATTGTGGTTCTGGCTGTTCAGGCACATAATGAACCCCTTGGATATTTTTTCCTACAATATTTCTGAGACAGAAAGTGTGTCAGCACAGCCTGGAAATGTTAGCACAATGATCAAAAACCAGACTCTAAAGAAAAGAAAGGAGAAAGGTCTTGCTCTGAGATAAACAGAGGCGGAGAACTGGAACTCTGGTGGAGCAGGACCTCCTTTCAGCCATGACACCACCCCGGAAACAGCAAATATGCCTGGTCTATCTGCACCCTCCGCACCTTCTCCCTGCCTCCTAGCACCTGCCCCAGAGTACAAGCCACTCAGTCACTGCATGTCAGAGGTAGAAAATTTAGCTCTCATTTTGTTCCATCCTTGTGTTTTGTAGATGAAAAAAAAAAAAGGCTCAGAAAAAGGAAGGCATTTGTCTCAGGACAAAATTCATCATTATAATTATCATCATCCCCATCATAATTAAAGCTGCTAAATTGTAACTGATCACTTGTTACAGAAACCCTGCACTAAGCACTCGAAACTCATCATCTCAACATAATATGGAACTCTTGAGTCTACAGAGGTGGGGTCTAGTCCCCAAAATAGCACAAGTAGAAGTAACATCCATCTCTACAGCCTCAGCGTTCAGGCCTTTCAGTTACACAAGGCTGTCTCCATGTTTGCAAGTGCGAATTAACACTGCATTTAATATGGTTCTTGCTCCTGTTGTTTTCTTTTTCAAATGGAGCCCAAATTTAGTGCTATATAGAAACCAACTTCCATTTGGTTTGTTTTACTTTATTCATAAGGCTTTGTGCCTGATAACTCTTGACTTTTCCAAAAGTCAAACCTCTCTTCAAAGTATAAAGGTATATTAAAAAAATAGGCCACAAGCTCTTCTGTCATTTCCTCACAAGTTACTCTGTGGATATTGAAATATGTATCAATAAAATAATTATTAGGAAAAATACAAATCTTTCCATGGGAGATCTAACATTTCCTTGGATGAGAATATTGTAGTTTATCTGCTTGTTTATTTGTTTGTTTTAAAAAAATGACAAGTCAGCACTGCATTGTAGTTTCAACCTCTAGATGTCAGGAAACTTAATTTCTTAGCAACAATGGATGGCAAAAAATAGTCCTAGATTAGTAAAGGGAAGGTAGATTTAAAAAAAATAAAAAACTTTTCATTTTGAACTAATTATAGATTCACAGAAGTTGCAAAAGTAGGATATATAAGTCTTATGTGCCTGTCATTCAGCTGTCTCCAGGGGTGACACCTTCCCGAACTGTAGTGTATGGATACAATACTATCAGCCAGCCTGGAGATCTTATACTTAATTTTCACCAGTTTGTGCATATGTTCCTTCCTTCCTTCCTTCCTTCCTTCCTTCCTTCCTTCCTCCCTCCCTCCCTTCCTTCCTCCCTCTCTCCCTCTCCCTCTCTCCTTTCCATCTTTCCTCTCTCACTTCCCCCCCCTCCTCTTTTGGTTTGGTACGCCCTTGTGCATGATGATAGAGTTTTAGGGTGGGAAAGTATGTGGAATAAGAAGTAAGGCTAAGTTTGAAAACAACTCTACCACTTTCTGGGACCTTTAACCTCTTTGAAACCTTTTCTCTCTCCCTGGAAGGTGTTTCTTTGTGTTAGGATATCTGACGGCATTAATGATGAGGTAATGAGTACTCAAGAAGTTCCTGGTCACAGGAGGAGTTCCTTAGCTACACTAATATTTTATGAGACCTAGAATTTCCCATCAAACTGGCTTGAAGATAATTACATCATGTAGTACAGCCCCATGCATATCACCTACTTAAAATATATTTGCTGATGATTTATTAGGAGGAGAGAAATGTAATATATCTGTTATATCACTTGCAACCTTCCCCTTCTTATCTAAAATATGTCCTGCCTTGGGAAATCCCAGATTTATCATCTTATTTTCATTGAGCATTTTGATGGAAATCCTGCTGGTACTGAAACAAGATAGCATCAAATAGAAAGAACATCCTGGCTGAACTCACAGACAAATGCAATGGGAACTGTGAGCACCTTTCATGTATCAATCAAATGTACTTTTCCATCCGTATCTGAACACCAAAGGTCACAGAAAGAGTTTCAGTAAAACTAAATGGACAAAACAAATAAAAAGGAATGCTTACTTTGAAAAAGGTTTCCACCTTTTGCAAAAATACTGTTTCTACCATTTTTAAGAGCCTCTGCTAGCACATTTTAAATTATTTGCTATGTTAAAGAAATGGACTTGGCCAGAGAAATATCCTCCATAACTTTCCAGAAACACAGATACGGTGCATATTTCCTTACTTTGTTGATATTACTTATTCATAAAACAAAGGAAGGAAGAAACAAAAAAATGGAATGGCAGTCTTGACTCTTGGTGCTGCTTGGGAGACAGGCATGATTTCTTTTCAGTACGTCGCCTCTTTTTCCCTGAGCATCTTATTTGGATGGAAAGCTCTCTGTAAATCACTACAATAAAGTCTAAATAACTCCCTCCGGCAGGATTCAGATTTTCATTATTTTATACACTGAATGCCGATGAGTTTTCCAAATCAATGTTACAACATAAATGTGGCAATTACAATATAAGGTACAGAGGAAGAATGTGTAAGAAGTTACTCTCCTGTATTTTTGGAGAAAAAGGGCAGGAAGAAACAAAAAGTATTAAAAAAATACACACACAAATGGGGACCGAGGAGCTAGCTGCAGATGACTTGTGGCCCTATGTGCCAATGATCAAAGTACCGTTAAATAACCACATGAGACACATTATTAATATTTTACATTAGAAGGAAGGCACTTTGTTTTAGAAGAATAAAATAAAAAACACTCTGCCACATTGAAACAGAATGTAACATTCAGGAAAACATGACTGAAGGTCTGGGCTTATTAAGTATTATTCTAAACATATCATGAAATGAAAATTAAATTATAAAATGGAATTCTTTGGCTTAACATCTTCTCTAATCCCCTATTAAAGAGAAATAAAGAAGTTAGGGGACAGACTGGGAGGCCTGGAAAAAGGGAAGGAGGGAAGCAAAAATGATTTATTTTTCTTCTTAGAACTGGCCTTGGTGAAGGGCAGTTTTGACTTCCAAATGTATCAGCTAACATGAACGCTTGGGAGCAGGATCTGAAGGAAGCGGAGAACCTTCCTTTCTGTCTTCTTCAAGCCCTCTCAAGGCACCCAAAGGGATCCCTGCAGCTGGCAACATGTGCCAAATTTCTTCAGTCTGTGGTATTGACATCTTTGTCGTCCCTCCCCCATTTACAATGATTCTACAGTTGATGATGCTCTAGGAGGGACTTAGACCAGTAAGCACTGACTAAACAGTCACTAAGTTTGGACAACGCAATACATATTATTATAATTCATATTTGGAATTTTAAGTTAGCTGTCAGCCAGGGTGGAGGGAG
>VMDR010031845.1:0-11907 GCA_007922815.1 Macrotus californicus | reverse complement strand
CAGCATTATTTCACAAAAATGTGGAGAACTCATAAGTTTTAAGGTGATTTTAAGGCATTATAAAGCTACGATACTCAATATAATGTGGAACTCTCATAAGTATAAACAAATAAATTGATGTAAGAGACCACATAAATATGGAGTCAATGGATCTTCTACAAAGGTGTCAAGACAATTCAATAGGAAAAGAAAAGCATTTTAAGCAAATAGAGCTGGGGAAAGTAGAATAAATATATAGGGGAAAATGAACTCAATCTCTACCTCACACCTTGCATAAAAATTAACTTAAGATGGATCATAGTGCTAAATGCAAAGACTCAAATTATAAAGCTTCTAGAAGAAAGCATAGAAAAATATTTTTGGAAACTGGGAAGGCAAAGATTCTTTAGAGGTGATACAAGAAGCACTAATTATATAAGATATGTTGGGCAGTTGATTAAGCTGATGCTACCGGTTATCTCTAAATTTATTCTTTTTCCTTTGTATTCAAAAAAACACTTTGTGGACAGGTATCTTGGTGCTAGGTATCCTGTTCTTCATCAACTTTTGCCTCCATTAAAGTTTCTTGCCTGAATTATAACTCTATGTCTGCTAAAGAATGTTATTTTAATTTCATCCTTCATTAGGTGTCATGTTATTGTAGGTAACATTGGAAGAATTTTTCTCTTCTCTTAATTTATTTATCCATTTATTTATTTATGTCAGTATGGTCTTACAGATTCCAGTTTAAATCAGTAGGCTGTAATTCATTACTATTATTATTTGTTGGATGCTTAAATTGTTTCATATATGGCCAAGAGGAGACCCTTCAAGCTAGCTTCTTTGTCTTTTTTACAAGTGTTTATCATTCATTGAGTTCTTCCTTACTTCCCAATGGGATTAACAGTGTAGTTTCTCTGAGCCAGTACTGGAATCAGTCATTTCTCCAATAATCCCAGTTCTTTTTCATGGTGAGTGGTATTTATAAACTAAGATGTGCATACTGGATGTGTTTGTCGCTATTGGGGAAATAAATATACAAGGGTCTGTCTGGAAAAAGTCCAGCCATTGTTAATATAACAAAAATGCTTTGCACAACATCAATGTAACGTGGCAGCTTAGGAGAGTGAACTGGCATATGCATGTGTGAACAATGATGACTTCACTGAACTAGTCGGTGGGGGCGGTAGACGCTGTTGAGTGAGCATGTGCACTGTGTGGTCATCACATTCAAACTGACTGAGCAAGTAAAGCAACGAATCTGCATCAAATTTTGCAGTAAGCTTGAACGTTCCTCCTTAGAAACTATTCACATGATTCAGAAGGCCACAGCTACGGGCAACTGGTGATTGGCAGCTTCATCATGACAATGCACCCGCTCATGCATCACATCTTATGCAGAGTTTTTTTGTGAAACATCAAATCACCCAGGTGACAGCCAACCCAGATTTTGGTGCTCTGCAACTTCTGGCTTTTTGCAAAACTAAAATTACCTTTGAAAGGGAAGAGGTTTCAGATCATCGATGAGATTCAGGAAAATACAATGGATAGGGCAACTGATGGCAATTTCAACAAAGGATTTTACAGAGTGTTTTAAACAGTGAAGGAGACACTGGGAGAACTGTGTGAAGTCCCAAGGTGCCTACTTTGAAGGGGACTGAGGCATCATTGTCCTATGTACAATGTTTCTTGCATCTTGTATCATCTTCAGTAAATGTCTCTATTTTTCCTAGTACACAGCTGCATACTTTCTGGACAGATCTTGTATGCACGCATACAGAGAGAGAGAGAGAGACAGGCACACATCCACACACACACACACACATATACACATCTTTATTTTTACTGTCTTCTTTTCATATTGTAAACTACAAGGTTTATTTTAGCTGTCTCCCTTTCCATAGTTGTAACTTCTTTCTCCAACTTTGAGAAACCTGGCTCCCATTATCCTTGATATACTTACCTATATGGTCAGTCCTCATATGAAATCAATCTCCTGACCTTGCCTGGCTGCCACACAACTAGGTAACCAGGTGCACCTCTCTCATGAGAACCCCCAACGCATCAGTGAGACACTACCACCTTTGCAAGACAGACCTTCTTATCTCAGGCTTCTGTTCCTATCAACTTTGGAAATTCATTAGTGTGGAAGGAAGGGATGGACAGAAGGGGAAAAGAAGGGTTGGGAGGAAGGCAGGGAAGGAAGAAAAGTTCTTGTATTTAATGTAGTTGAATTTATCAATATTTTCCTTCATGATTTGGATTTCTTTTATCTAAGAAATTCTTCCTTATTTCAATTTTATAAAGATATTATAATATATATCCTTCTAAAAGTTTTATAATTTTTTCTTCCTTATTTAACTCTTTAGTCTACTTGGTGTTGATTTTTGTGGTATGTGATAGGCATTCACTATCTTTTTTCAAAAAAGATTTTATTTGTTTTTGGAGAGAGGTGAAGGGAGGGAGAAGGAGAGGGAAAGAAACATTGATGATGTGCGAGAGAAACATCTATGGGTTGCCTTTTGCATTGACTCTTACATGTCCCCAACTGGAGGCCTAGCCTGCAACCAAGGCATGTGCCCTGACTGGGAATCGAACCAGTGACCTTTCAGTTTGCAGGCCAGTGCTCAATACACTGAACCACAACAGCCAGGGCTCTCTTCTTTTCCTTCTTATTATTTTATAACATGAAAAAGAGTTGTCTCAATACTACCTATTGAAGTATAATGCTTCCTCACAAATATAATTTTTAAAATTGTAAAGGGAAAATAATAAGTTTGAAAAAGAATAGAAGAAAGAGAATGTAAACTCTGTGCCATGCCCTAGCTCTAACAGACCATGTACCTTTGTCTTCAGTTACAATCAGTTTGGTTTATACCACATTTCCGAGGAAGGAAATTCCTCAGAAATGCTACATCAAGACAGGCAGTAGACCTAAAGGATTATTACTACTACTTCCTTTAGTAATATTAAAGAATTATTCTGACTGTATTGCCAGTCAGCTGTAACATATTGTAGGAAAAATAAGAGCACTACTCATGTAACATGTCATTAAAAGGCATACTCTAGCCCTCTGTATGCCACGCATTTTCTTTGATTAATATTATGTCCATAAATGCTCACGGTTGTCCTTTGACATGAAAACTGGTCACAACTGACAGTGATAGACACAGAATCATTTCTGACTGGCCAGCTGGCTATGTTGATATATCAAAACATGAATCCTCTAACTTTTCTTAAGAAAATAATATAACAATACACGATGTTCTTTGATTAAAACAATTCCAAACACGGAAGAAATTGTGGAAATAAAATATATCTAAGAAGTATATAGAATACTTATGGGTGAATTAAAACCCTGCATACTGAATAAGGTGCAATGTCTGTCTAAATGACGCCTACAATGTGTGCCGGAGATCTAACCTATTCTGATATAACTTCTTACTTTTCCTGAATCGTGGTATGGTGACTTTAATTGTTCAAATTACCTGAGCTACACACATATGATGTGTAGTCAATAATTTTAAAGACACCTTATGGAGGCCAGCCACAGTCATGTGTTTAGTGGAACAAGAAAGTCACTTTCAAAATTGAGACTGTGGGTTCCTTCCAATACTAATCTTAGGGGTAATTGATACTTCAGATTCGTCCATTACTAACTCTTTTTTGTCCCCTTGACAGAGACCATATCTGTTGCATTTATAGTCAATAAAAAATAGCTTTGCTGTTGTAAAACAAGTGGGAGGTATGGGATTCCAGAAAATAGCATCTTAGAGTTTCCTCATGGGTGAGCCACCCAGTGGAACTTGTGCAGAGTGAACCTGCTTACAAGAGTTTGGTTACTCATTAAGGGCCTCTCTGTTCTGAAGATGAGCTAAGATTTAAAGGCCTCTTTCAGAGAGGAGCTCAGTGGGAGACCCAGAAGAAAATGGATACTTTCTAAAAGAAAAGCCCGAGATTCTGTTTCTCCTAGTTAGAAGTAATGGATAGAGATTAGAAATGGGGATAGATGGGATCTGTCATCAAAGACAGATAAATAATGATAAGATTAAACCCTGAAATTAAGCTGGAATAGTAGGTAAGGAAGCTAAGCTTATTTTGAGGTTGAAATGAACCTTAGTATCTAGCTAGCTGGTGAACATGTGTCAAGTAAATCATACAAGTTGGACAGAAATGGATAAGGGCTTAAGGCTGAACATGCAGGGCCCCAATGTCAGAGAGCCCTCCAGGAATGGAGTTAATGAAACGGTGATGGCTCAAAATAGAAAGACTGAGGATACACAGACACATTGAGAAATGGCTTTCTCCCTAGGGGCCAGTGAGGGGGGCAGAATTCAGGACACAGTGACTGAGCAGCCTGGGGCCCAGCTTTGGAGATGATATTTAGAATCTATTTTGGGTGAGCCTGTTACCATATTTTTTAACAGTGCTCATCCAAATCTACTTAGTTTAGTCTAGAAAACACAGAGAGGGATCACTAAGAAGGAGCCAAGGTGGGCTGTCTTATTAAGATACATGTGATTAGGTTGAGTCAGATTAGGTGAAGAAATCTAGGCTTTCTGTGTCAGCCAATTCTATGCTAGAGTCAAAGACTAACCCTGCCTCAGGTGAACCAAGAGATGAAGTAATTTTCTTAAATTTGTGACATTGAGGATAGGGAGACTATCCTGTTCTCCACAGGGCCTGACTCTGTGGTTGTTGAGACTGTTTTCCTATATTTTCTGCTTCTGTTTCTAAAACTGTGATTGTCTCTGTTTTAACACAAAAACTCCCATATCCTGAGACAGCCCTCAGTTCCAGGCAAAGCAATGTATGTATGTATGTATGTATGCATGTATATATATATATCTGTGTGTATACACACACACACACACACATATCTCTTTCAATAGTTCTAATTAACTGAGTTAACAAGCAAAGCATTGATGATTATTAAGATCTAATCATGTTAAATATTCTTCATCCCTTGACAAGTAAAACTGCTCAATCAACACAAGATAAAATGATGTCCTCATTTTTAATAAGCAAAGTAGCGAAAATGACATTTGTTTAATATCATTTGCACACTTGTGCGATTGAACGCTGCCCTAGGGTTTAGGAGGCCTACTCGTGCTGCCAACAGCCGTGTGATCCTGGGTGGGCTGCGGGAGACACAGGGGTAGCGTGCACTTTCTGAAGGCCATTTACAGTCTTGGTTTTGGCAATTTGTTCTCTACAACTTTGGAAAAGTTTCTTAATTTTCAAGCCCAAATTTTCTCATTTGTAAAATATTTTAGTAATCTAGCTTTTAGGAAGATTATTATAGGAAAGATAGGAAATTATGTAAAATTATCATCTTATTGCTGGCATATAATATGCTTCAATAAATTTATACACTCTGAAAATATATTTTTCTTGCTAAACCTTCTGTTATGGGCTGAATTGGGCCTGTCACCCCCGCCCCCCAGGCCCCCCCAACAAGTATGTTGAAGTGCTATCCCTCAGTGCCTTAGGATGAGTATTTGAAGATGAGGCCTTTAAAGAGGTGATTAAGTTAAAATGAGGTCATTAGAGTGGGGCTTTATTTAGTATGAGTAGTGTTCTATAAAAAGAGGAAAGTAGAACACACACAAGTACAGAGGGAATATGATGTGAGGATCCAGGGACCAGATGACCGTCTACCAGTCAAGGAGAGAGGCCTTAGAAGACAACCACCATGCCAACATCTTGATTCCAGACTTCTAGTCCCCACAGTCTTGGGAAAATTTCTGTTGTTTAAGCCATTAGTCTGTGGTACATTTTTATAACACTCCGAGCAATCTAATATACCATTTTAAGATGATAACACCCTAATTTAAGAAAATAAATTGAGATAGAATAGTAACATACTACCAACTACTAACTGGCTGATTAATGTTTGATTTAATCTACATCTGATTCTCACACATAAATAAGAAAATATCATGCAAAATGTTTCTATTCAAGAGATCTACTCTGTAGCAACAAAATGTTTAAATGGTTCAGATTAGTGGGTTTCTAAAGATGTAACTGAAATTACATTTTTTGTGCTGTATAAATTCTAAAATCACCTACTCGAAACAGATTCACATTTTTTCATGAACACTTGATTTTTTAATGTCAACAAATACAAAAATGAGTGTTTCAGAGAGCTGTCTACACACTCCATGAGAAAATGCTGTCATAGCCAGCCAAGCAGTAAAGTGCCTCTTAGAGGAAATGGCTATTGTCAAGGATTACCTCTTGCCCACGCATCATCCTCAGTACTGGGTCCATACCCCAGCCACTGGGACAATTGGGAATCTTCTGGTGCTGATGAGCTCCAGGGCGTCAATGTCCACACTGTGGGATCCTCCATCCAGGGAGCCTCTGGAGATGGCCAGGGGAAGCCATGTCCTGAATCTGTCATGCCTGTGATAGGGTAGCTTGTAATAAAAGCACCCAGTTAAGGGAGGGCCACCAAAAGAAAAGGACTTCATAGTGTAATGAGTTGACGTTGTAGCCTTGACCTTTTAACTGGAATCATGGAAATGTCCTGCCCTCCCTTAACAGACACAGGTTCTCTGCCAATGCCTGGCTGGTTTCAAAAGAGACTGAGGTTACTCCATTTCCTACATTCCCAGAGTGAACTGACTCTCACTCAGGTACCAACTATCAGTGTGCTTAGATGTACTTTCCTCCAAAAAGACAGAAGAGGTAAAATAAAATAATAAACAAACAAATGAATGAGTGAATGAATGAATAAAAAATAAATAAAATAGGCAATCTTGTCAGGCTTAGTTGCAGCCGTAACTGAAACAAAACACCACAGCAAAGAGGCTGTAAACCATTGGAAGCACCCTTTCTCCAGAAAAAGTCGTGATAACTTCGGATGCCTCTCATGTGGAACAGAGAGCTTTGGAAAACAAAACTTAAGACATCCTGGCTTACAGAGGTTTTAACAACCCATAAAAAAAAAACCAAACCCACCCCCCCACCCCCAGCAACATGGAGTACCTGGGAAGAAATAAAATGCTATTTAACTAGTGTCCACACAGTGACAAAGCCTTAATCAATGTAGTCGGTCCTCTACAACCCTGCCCTGTAACATCTCCAAGGACATCAACCTCTATGGGACCTCTGAGCTTGACTCTTCTGCTCCTCTGAGGTTAGCTGGGAAAAGGGATAAGAGTGGAATTGGAGAGGCAAGAATTGCTTCTCAGGCTGTCAAAGAAGCAGTTGTTTCCTCCTGGAAGGGCCTGAATTTCAGCCTGAAGATTTTTGTCATAGTGCTTTGTATCTCCTTTTGAACCATGTCTTAGTTTTAGGATTTGATCATGTCTTGTCTTAATATTTTAGGACCCTGTTCAACAAATATGTATAATTTACAGTGTTACATGCTGGAACTGTAGCAATCACAACCGGTTTTCTACCCAAAACCGAATCTCCACCCCATCCCCGCACTACCACTTCCACTTCCTTATTAATTTTGTTCAAGGTAGCAATGTGCTGGGCTACAAATCTCAAGTTCCTAGACCCTCTCAGAGTTGGAAGTGGCAAAAAGACACCACTGGGGACAACAAAACACAAAACGAGGGCTTTTCAGAAATCTTTCTTATGAGTGTAAGCTGTTCTTAAAACAGGGCTCTGTGACCTGCAGCTGAGTGAATCTCTGACAATACAGCAAAAGGCAGACCCAAGTACCACTGAAGTATAGCAGTGATCTGCCATAGGAATGACAGAGCTTAAATGTCCTGAACTGTTTATTTCTACACCAATCTGAAATTTTCCCAGTGGGTGGATGAATGAGAAGGATTGAGGAAACACACCTTCCCCTGTTTTAAGGAAGGAAGAGGATTACAGACCCAGGTTATTACCATTAGGCCTACGATGCAGTGTGGGTGTGAGCTGTAAGGTAGTGTGCGTGCTAATGAATCCTTTGGAGTTTGTCCTCTGTAGAGGGATCAAAAGCAAGGTCGTAAGAGAAGTGAAGGGTCCATTCCCACAGGGCTATCAAAGTCCTCCTGGGCAGCAATCTGGCTATTCCAGGGGAGGCAGATGATCATGATAAGAAGGCAGAGAAGGCATTTTCTGTTTTGTAAATTCAGATTTCCTTACAGACACTGCCATTTTATGCCCTTGAAGAGAAGTCAGGCCGGGACAAGAATTTTGTTACTAGCAAACAAATTGTGACAAAAAGCCAAAGGAAACAACAGAGGAATGTTTGGTTTGGTGAGAGGGGGTGATGCTAAATGAATTGAAATGGAGATATGTTACTGCATTTCCTGTTCCTCTGTCAGAGTCACCTCAGTCCTTAGATCATGTTTTGTAGTAATCAGTCACCCCTGCTGGTCATGGGTAAATAAATATAGTAAGACACTTGAAAAGCAATGCCTTTGAGAAGCCGGGCACCTCTATAGGCAGCAGCCTCATCTCGAGAACAAAGAGATAATAAAGGGACCTCCAGCTGGCCTGATGGGTGTTCTGGAACTCAAACAGCTGCTTCCGGACGTATCATTCCCACCTTTCACAGCCTTTCAGCGGAAATATTTACTGGATCACTCATGTAATAGAAACTCTTTCCAATTAAGCAAGTTGGTGTAAAGGCACAAGGTAGAGAGCTGGCAAAGTTTCCTTGTGGATCCCACCTTGAATGGCAGCCTGAGTCCATGCTGGGCCAGGGTGGTTCTGTGCACATCAGCTTCCTTTAGCCACAGACATAGATAGGATGGGTGTCTAGCATGGGGTCCTTCTCATTTATTTGTATTATCATTTCTGGTGCTAGGTTCTTTAGTTTCTCCAAGCCATAACTATAAATACTCTCCAGGCAGCCATAAGTGTGTGTGCGTGTACGTGTGCATGTGTGTGCATCCACAGGCCTGCATATGTTTGGAAAGCAGGGAAATAGAGAGGGGTGAAAGAGCATCCTTCCTCCTGTAGACTGAGATATTTGCAATTACTCAAGACATTTATAAGTAAATATACTTACAGTACTGTGTGAGTGGCTCAAATACAAGAAATGTGGAATAGAAGGGATTGCACTAAATTAAAAACTGAGTCTTAGGAAAGGGACTTGCTGTTGAGTTTGAAGAACAGGTTTTTTTCTCCCTCTATCACCTGCCTGCAAGGTCCCAGCCAACTCATCCTGCCAAGGCCAGTGACTCAGCAAAGCATGCACCCAGCAGCCACTGAATGACACACTCAGAGCACTTCCTGTGGGTTTCTCCACCCTATGAGCAACACGGTGACCAATGAGGCATTATATCTTCGCTCTTGCTATTTTCATGTTGAAATGCATGCCCATCACTGTACATTTTCTGCATTGCTTCAGTATTATAAAGTAATGCAGTAAAGGGCCGCTAGAGAGGCCTCCTGCAGTCTTCAGTCTCAGGCCTGCAATTTTCTTATCTGACTTGGCTTTTAGAAGAGCTGGATGGCTCCAGTCCCTGCCAAATGCTCCTTGGACCCATGCACTGGGGGTGTGTTGCTTTGTGATGTGATTTGAAGTGAAAGCATACACTTTCTGTTTCATTGACTTTCTCTGTGCCCAGGACTGAAATCAATCCAATCAGTAAAATCCTGATGCAGCAAATGATAAACCCAAGGGCTTACTTCTGTTACTGAGAAAAGCCCAAACTCAGCTCCCTGGAGGCCCCTGGGAGAGTTTGCCCTTTACCTGGACACCATGAATTCCCTCTCTTTTGAAAAGCATGGAATTGCCATTAGATGGAGCTCAATGAAAGAAAGACTAGAGAATGGGCTTTTTCTGGATTAGAAAGAGGTTTCTCCTGGAAAGGCTACTGGACATTTAAAGGGGCAAGTTTATGTGATTGTGCAGAGTAAGCCTCCATATAAATCCAGTAGACATCCTGCTGACATTGCTGTTATCTGTGCAAACCCCCAGGCATGAACATCAGAGAGGAACCTGGCAAGTGTGAAACACCAGGCCCTAGGAAATGATACCAACATCAAATAGAATAATCTAATTTATAGCATGTTAGAATATAGAGTACACAACACAAACCCAGATTTCCTTATAATTTTTAAAATGAGATCTATCTTGTTTCCATTTCTCTGCTCCCGAATCATCCCCACCACCTGGAGACTTTTTGCTGTTCATACATGGGGAAAGTTAGCGTCAAAGAGATGAGAGGCCTGGGAAGAAAAGGGCAAGTTAGCGTTTATGAACAAAGGAAGTGTCCAGTCTGGCTTTGGGTGATCGTGGGTGTGATGGCCGAGCCAACTGCTACAGCCAGACAGAACTGTTGTTGTCTTTTTTGCTTATGGGTAAGGTCAAGTGAGAATGTGCATGATCCTGTGTAATGGGCAGAAATGTGTTTTGTTTTTGTCATGGGAAAAATACAACTCCTCTGAAAGTCATGGGGGATAAAAAAAAATGAAATTTTTTTGTTAACACCCAGCAATACTATCATTTAATTGTATACAAGTATAACCATTTAAACTCCATTGAGTGACAGCCGGAATCTGTGAGAATGTTTCATTAAGAACTTCTGCATGCTGAGGTCTATACTACCATAGAGCTCAAAACATCAAGGAAAAGGAAATAAAAATAAATCATTTATCTGTATTAATTTATACCCACATTAAACCATAGGGTGAGATTTGTATGCTATAAGCAACGAAGAGACTATGGATTTAAAAAGTGAATTTGGTTCTAGTAAATGATCTGTACCAATCAAATTTTGAAAGAATTGATTTTCCCTCTCTTTTCTAATTGTACCTGTACAATTCTTCCAACAATGCAGTGATTGCAATTTGTCTTTTCTTCTCTACCCCATGTACATTACTTGACACATTAGAAGAGATGTGCCTCCAAAACATTTGTTTGTAAATCAAAATATATTTTAATTGCATTGAGAGAGCCTTTGTTACATTATTAAGAATAATTTCACAAACAAAACATCTTTTAGAGAGTAAATTTTTAAACCATAGTAAACCTTTTTTTATACAAATAGGATTTCATACACTAAGTGTGCATAATGCAAAATACCCCACACAAAGTAGTAATTTGTCGTACCATCTACACATATACCAGATGTTCTCAGTTTGGCCAATTAGCTCATGCTTTCCAGAAAGTTGTCCAAAAGGTACTAAGAGACTCCGAAGATCTGAGCTTCTCCACTAGATTTCAGATGACGACCTCACACATCTTTGCTTACATCCTAATTTCCGTTCTGAAAATGACTGTTCACCTACTCTTGAGTCTCTTTATTTCCAAAACAAAGGTAGTAAGGTGTCAGGAAACAATGGACTTGTTACTGAGTCTCCGGGAAGATATTTTCTCCATCAAAATAAGGGAAAAAGTCTCAAGGGATAAGAGGGCAAGAAGCAAGAAAAGGTAGAGGACAACATAGCATATTAAACAGTATCGTGACATCAGTCTGTGACTCACTAGTGAGTGCATAGGTGGAATATTAATTTAAATTTCTTTTTTTGTTTTTGCCTTTTTTTTTTAAGTATGTATTTTTTATTATGCTACTACAGTTGTTCCAATCTTTTTCTCTCCTTTATCCCCCTCCTCCCTCAACTCCCCCAACTCCCCCAACTGCCAGCATACCGCCCCCATAGTTCATGTCCATGGGTTGTACATACAAGTTCTTTGGCTTCTCCATTTCTTATACTATTCTTAACCTCCCCCTGTCTATTCTGTGCCTACTTATTATGCTTCTTATCCCATGTATCTTTTCCCTCATTCTCCCCCTCACCCTCCCCACTGAAAACCCTTCATATGATCTCCATTTCAGTGATTCTCTTCCTGTTCTACTTGTTTGCTTAGTTTTTGTTTTTGTTCTTTAGGTTTAGTTGTTGACAGTTGTGTTTGTTGTCATTTTATTGTTTATAGTTTTTGATCTTTTATTTCTTAGATAAATCCTTTTAACAGTCCCCATATAAGGGCTTGGTGATGATGAAGCCCTTTAACTTTACCTCATC
>VMDR010031844.1:0-11909 GCA_007922815.1 Macrotus californicus | reverse complement strand
TTCTGATATTTCATTGTTGGTGTACAAAAATGCCATCTATTTCTAAATATTGACTTTGTATCCCACTATTTTGTCAAATTCACTTATTAGATCAGGTAGTTTTTTCTTAGAGACTATAGGATTTTCTATGTACACTATGTCATTTGCTAATAATGACAGTTTTACTTCCTCCTTTCCAGCTTGGATGCCTTTTATTTCTTTTTCTTGTCTGATCACTGTGGCTAGAACTTGCAGTACTATTGTTGAATAGAAGTGGTAAAAGCAGACACCCTTGTCTTATTCCTGATCATAAAGGGGAAAGCTTTTAGTTTTTGCCTGTTGAGTATAATGTTGGCTGTAACCTTCTTACAAGACTTTCATTATGTTGAGGTAGGCTCCCTCTAGTCACACTTTGCTGAGTGTTTTTATCTTAAATGGGTGCTGGATTGTATCTAATGCTTTTTTATCATCTATTGATACGATCCTGTGAGTTTTGTCCTTCACTTTGTTTATGTGGCATATCATGTTTATTGATTTGCAAATATTGTACCATCTTTTCATCCCTGGGATGAATCCCACTTGGTCATGGTGCATGATCTTTTTAATGTATTGCTGAATCTGGATTGCCAATATTTTGCTGAGGAATTTAGCATCTATGTTCATCAGAGACATTGGCCTGTAATTTTCTTTCCTTGTGTCTTTACTTGGTTTTGGAATTCAGATAATCCCGGCTTCGTGAAAAGAGTTTCGGAGTCTTCCCCCTTCTTGAATTTTCTGGAATAGTTTGAGAAGGATAGGTGTTAGCTCTTCTTTGAATGATTGGTAAAATTTGTCTGTGAAGCCATCTGCTCCAGGGCTTTTGTGTGCTGGGAGTTTTTAATTACTGCTTCAATTTTGCTAGTTGTTTTCAGTCTATTTGTGTTTTCTGCTTCTTTTTGATTCGGTTTTGGAAGACTGTATATTTCTAGAAATTTGCATTTCACCCAGGTTGTCCAATTTCTTGGCATATACTTGTTCATAGTAATTTCTTTCAATCCTTTGTATTTCTGTGGTATCAGTTGTAGCTTCACCTCTCTCATTTCTGACTTTATTTATTTGGGTTCTCCCTCCTTTTAAAAAACCTTCATGATTTTGGTTAAAGGTTTGTCCATTTTGTTTATGTTTTCAAAGAACCAGTTCTCGGTTTCATTGGTCCTTTGAATTGCTTTTTTAGTCTCTATGTCATTTAATTCTGCTCTGATCTTGATTATTTCCTTCCTTATACTTGCTGTAGGCTTTGTTTGTTGTTGTTCCTCTAGTTCTGTTACATCTATGGTTAGGTTGTTTATTTGAGATTTTTCTGTCTTCTTTAGGTAGGCCTATATTTCTCTCTGAGGACTATATTCACTGTGTCCCATAGGTTTTAGTAGTTGTGTGCTCATTTTAATTGGTTTTCCGATACTTTTTTATTTCTTCCTTGATCTAATTGTTGACCTTTTCATTATTTAATAGCATATTATTCAGTCTCCATGTATATGAATGCTTTTGAGTGTTTTTATTGAGGTTGGTTTCTAGTTTCAATCATTTGTGATCTGAGCACATGCTTTCAAGCATATACATATGATATGAGCACAAGCATATGATTTCAGTTTTCTTGAATTTGTTGAGATTTGTTTTGTGTCCTATCATGTGGTCTGTCTTTGAAAATGTTCCATGTGCATTTGAAAAGAATGTATATTTTGCTTCTTTGGGGTAAAATGTTCTATATATATCTATTAAGTCCATTTGATGTCATTCAGTATCACAATATCCATGTTGATTTGTTGTTTGAAAGATGTATCCATTGTTGACAGTGGGGTATTAAAATTCCCTATGATGACTGTGTTGTTTTAAATGTCTTCCTTGAAGTCCTCCAAGCTTTTCTTTATTTATTCAGGAGCTCCTATGTTGGGTGCATATTTCAAGGGTTTATATCCTCCTGTTGTACTACTCCCTTAATTATTATGTAGTGACCTTCTTTGTCACTTTTTATGTCCTTTGTTTTGAGTACTGTTTTGTCTGATATTAGTATTACTACCCCAGCTTTCTTTTCATGTCTGTTACCTTTAAATATTTTTTTTTCTATCCCTTCACTTTCAACATGTATAAATCTTCTGTTCTGAGGTGTGTCTTTTGTAGACAGTAAATATGTGAGTTGTGCTTTCTTATCCATTAAGCTACCCTATATCTTTTGTTTGGAGCATTTACTCCATTTACATTTAAGGTTATTATTGATAGCTACTTATTCATTGCCATTTTTTCCATGCCTTCCCCCCCACCCCTGGCTCTCTCTGTCTCCATTTTTTCTCCTTTTTATAACAGTCTCTTTTGCACCTCTTGTAGTGCTGGCTTGGTGGAGACGTACTTTTTTAGACTTCTCTTGTTGCTAAAATTATTTTGTCTTCTATTTTAAATTACTGCCTTGCTGGATAAAGTAGTCTTTGTTGTAGGTCTGTGCCTTTCATTACTGGGAATATTTTGGGCCAGTCCCTTCTGGATTGTATGGTTTCTTTAGAGAAATCAGCTGATGGCCTTATTGGCACTCCTTTGTATGTTGTTAGCTGCTTCTTCTTTGCTGCCTTTGAGATTCTCTCTTTGTCTTTAAATTTTGTCATTTGAATTGTGATGTGTCTTGGAGTAGGCATCTTTGGGTTCATCTTGATTGGGGCCCTTTGTGCTTCCTGAACTTCCATGATTTTTTCCCTCACCAAGTTATGGAAGTTTTCTGTCATTTATTTTTTCAAACAGGCTTTCTATACCTTGCTCATTTTCTCCTCCTTCTGATATTCCTATGATGCGAATGTTGTGACATTTCATGTTGTCCTGAAGCTCCCTTAAACTATCCTCAGTCTTTTGGGGTCTTTTTTGTTTTGTTTTGTTGCTCTCACTGGTTATTTGTTTCTACCTTGTCTTCCAGCCAACTGAATCATTTCCCTGCTTCATCCAGCGGCTGCTTTTAATTCCTTCTCGTGTATTCTTCATTTCAGATACCGTGTTCTTCATTTCTTCCTGCTTCTTATTCATAGTTTCTATGTCCTGTGTCATGCTTCTGTAGTTCCCACTAAGTTCCTTGTAGCTCCCGTAAAGTTACTTGTAGTTCTCACTGAGTTCCTTGAGCATCCTTATAACCATTATTTTGAATTCTATGTCTAATAGATTGCTTGCCTCTATTTCATTTAGCTCTTTTGGGGGGATTCCTCTTTTCCATTCAATTGGGGGTTATTTTTTTTGTCTTCCAATTTTAGGTGACTCTATTTGTTTCTGTGACTCAGGTTGCTTTTCTTTTCCTGCCTGTCTTCATGGGGTAGACTTATATGTTAGGAGTGCTGTGGGACTTAATGTCTTTGATCTCCTGTTCTGGATGCTGTAGGGCTGCCCTTTTTTCAGTTTGCATGGGTTGTCTTGTTGCCCAAGGGCTTGATTATTGATTTCTCATTCGTTGGTTGGTTCTCCCCTCACACTGGCTGGCTGAGAGTCACAACCCCTGCCACGTTGTATACACACCTGTTGTGAAGCATCTTCTGTTCTCCTTGGCTTCAAAACTTCATATCAGCTAAGATTCCATTGAACGTTCAGTTTATTTCTTGGCAGATCAGCTAAGTGTCTGAGTTTGGGGCAAGAGTACTCAACTTCCACCTACTTGGCCACCACCTTCTCTCTCCTAACTCCTACTCTTTCTAATTACTTAAACTTGGCAGAGGATAGGGGGAGAGGGTCGAGAGAGAATTGTGAATTTGTGTCATTAACCATATTTGCTCTAATTTATATATTGATTTTGTAAGCCAAAGTATATATGAGTTTCAAAAGTTCTTCATACATTTTGGGTATTAACCCCTTATCTGATGTGTGGGTAAATATGTTCTCCCATTCAGTGAGATGTCTTTATATTTTGTTGATGGTTTCCTTTGTTGTGCAAAAACTTTTTGGTTTGACATAGTCCCATTTGTTCATTTTTTTCCTTTTGTTTCCCTTTCCTGAGAAAATACATCAGAATTAATATTGCTATAAGGAATGTCTGAGATTTCACTGCCTATGTTGTCTTATAAGATTTTTATGGTTTCCAGTCTAACATCTAAGTCTTTAATCCAATTTGACTTTATTTTTGTGTGTGGTGTAAGAAGGTGTTCTAGTTTTATTTTTTGCACATATCTGTCTAATTTCCCAACACCACTTATTGAATAAACTATCTTTAACCCATTGTATGGTTTTTTAAACATTTTTTTTCTTTTATTATTTCTAGAGAGAAACAAAGGGAAGGCAGGGAGGAAAAGAGGGAGAGAAACAGTAGTTGGTTGCCTGTTGCATGCGCCACTACTGGGGACCAAATCTACAACCAAGGCATGTGCCCTTACCAGAAACTGAACCCATGACCTTTTGGTTCACAGGATGATGCCCAGCAAACTGAGCCATACCAGTCAGGACACCAAACCAACACAGCCACATGAGCCAGGGCACCCTGTTGTATGTTTTGGCTGCTCTTTCATATATTGACAGTAAAAGCATGGATTTATTTCCAGGCTCTCTCTTCTTTTCCATTAATCTACAATATATGTCTGTTTTTATGCCAGTACCATTCTGTTTTGATTACTGTGACCATATAATATAACTTGATATTAGGTAGCATGATTCCTCCATCTTTTTTCTTCTTTCTCAAGATCGCTGTTGCTACTCAGGGTCTTTTATGGTTCCATATAACTCTTTGAAATATTTGTTCTAGTTCTGAGAAATACATCATTGGTATCCTGATAGGAATTGCATTGAATCTATAGATTGCTTTGGGTAGTATAGACATTTTAATGATGTTAATTCTTCCTATCCATCAACACAGTATGTGCTTTCACTATTTATATCTTCTTCAGTTTCTTTCTACAGTGTTTTATAATTGTCCAAGTACAGGTCTTTTACATCCTTGGTTAAATTTATTCCTAGGTATTTCTTTTGAAGCAATATGAATGGGATCATGTTCTTAATTTTCCTTTCTGATAGTTCATTATTGGCATATAAAAATGCAACTGATTACTGGATATTAATTTTGTGTCCTGCTACTTTACTGAATTTATTCATCAGTACTAGTAGTTTCTTGGTGGGATATTTAAGGTTCTGTATATGCAGTATCATGTCATCTGCAAATGATGACAGTTTTAGTTCTTCCTTTCCAATTGCAATGCCTTTTATTTCTGCTTCTTGTCTCATTGCTGTAGCTAGGATTTCCCATACTATGTTCAATAAAATTGGTGAAGGCAGACATCCCTGTCTTGTTCCCAACCTTAGGGTGAATACTTGTAGTTTTTGCCTATTGAGTATAATGTTGGCAGTGAGTTTGTCATATATGACCCTTATTAGGTTTAGGTATGTTCTCAAAGTGGGAACTTTGTTGAGAGTTTTTATCATAAGTGGGTGTGGATTCTATTACACTCAATACCAAAAAACAAACAATCCAACTTAAAAAAAGGGCAAAGGACCTGAATAGACAACTTCTCCAAAGAGGACATACAGATGAAAAGATGCTCAACATGACTTCCGGTCAAGATGGAGGCATAGGTACATATGCTTTGCTTCCTCACACAACCAAAAGAAGGACAACAAATTTAAAATGAAAAACAACCAGAACTGACAGAAAATCAAACTGTATGGAAATCCAACAATCAAGGAGTTTAAGAAGAAATGTTTCATCCCAACCGATAGGAGAGGAGGAGACGGGCAGCCGGGGCAGACAGGACACACAGCAAGGCAGCTGCTGGCAGACTGGGCAGGTGAGACAGCAGCTGGTAGACTGGATGGCCCCACATTTGTGTGCAGATAAGCCCAGAGGTACAACTTGGTGGTGAGACAGACCGGGATAAGTCCCACAATAAAGGAGTTAGCGAAGAAACATTTCATCCAGACCTGTAGGAGGGGCAGAGACAGGCAACAGGGCAGAGAGGACTTGTTGCACAGCAGTGGCTGGTGGAGCGGGTAGTCCCACATTTGTGTGTAGATAAACCGAGAGGAACAACTGGGGACTGAGACAGACCAGGCAACCCAGGGTTCCAGCACAGGGAAATAAAGCCTCAAAACCTCTGCCTGAAAAAACCTCTGAGGGTTGAGGCTGTGGGAGAAAGTCCCAGCCTCACAAGAGAGTTTGTTGGAGAGACCCACAGGGTCCTAGAACGGACACAAGCCTACCCACCTGGGAATCAGCACCAGCAGGACCCAATTTGCTTGTGAGTAGTGGCAGGAATGACTGAAAGCCAGCAGAGTGGTGAATAAGCTGCATTGTTCCCTCTGAGACCCCTCCATCACAAACATTGCCACAATTCATCAACATGGATTGTCCCACCCTGGTGAATACCTAAGGCTATGCTCCTTACTACATTACAGGCATGCCGAGACCAAAAAAAAAAAAAAAAAAGGCCCAAATGAAAGAACAGATCAAAGTTCCAGAAAAAATACAACTAAGTGACCAAGAGATAGCCAACCTATCAGATGCATTCAAAACACTGGTACTCAGAATGCTCACAGCATTGGCTGAGTATGGTTGCAAAATAGAGGGAAAAATGCAGGCTATGAAAAGTGAAGTAAAGGAAAATATACAGGGAACCAACAGTGACAGGAAGGAAACTGGGACTCAAATCAATGGTTTGAACCAGGAGGAAGAAAGAAACATTCAACCAGAACACAATGAAGAAACTAGAATTAAAAAATATGAGGCAAGGCTTAGGAACCTCCAGGACAACTTTAAATGTTCCAACATCCAAATCATAGGGGTACCAGAAGGAGAAAAGGAAGAGCAAGAAATTGAAAATTTATTTGAAAAATAATGAAGGAGAATTTCCCTAATCTGGCAAAGGAAACAGACTTCCAGGAAGTCCAGGAAGCTCAGAGTCTGAAAGAATTTGGACCCAAGGGAGCACACACCAAGGCACATCATAATTACATTATATAAGATTAAAGATGAGGAGAGAATCTTAAAAGCAGCAAGAGAAAAGGAGAGTTACCTACCAAGGAGTTCCCATTAGACTATCATCTGATTTCTCAAAAGAAACCTTGCAGGCAAGAAGGGACTGGAAAGAAGTATTCCAAGTCATGAAAGGCAAGGACCTTCATCCAAGATTACTTTACCCAGCAAAGCTATCATTTAGAATGGAAGGACAGATAAAGTGCTTCCCAGTTAAGGTCAAGTTAAAGGAGTTCATCATCAGCAAGCCCTTATTATATCAAATGTTAAAGGGACTTAGAAGATAAAAAATATGAACAGCAAAATGACGACAAACTCACAACTATTAACAACTGAACCTAAAAAAGGAAAAACAAAAACAAATTAGGCAAACAACTAGAAAGGAACAGAATCACAAAAATGGAGATCACATGGAGGGTTATCAGCGAGCAAGTGGGAGGAGGAGAGAGGGGGAAAAGATACAGGGAATAAGAAGCATAGATGGTAGGTAGAAAGTAGACAGTGGGAGGTTAAGAATAGTATAGGAAATGGAGAAGCCAAAAGACTTATATGTACGACCCTTGGTCTAGAGGGGAATGTGGGTGGCAGGGGGTGTGCAGTACGGAGGGGAATAAAGGGAGGGAAATGGGACAACTGTAGTAGCATAATCAATAAGGTACATATTTTTTAAAAGTGAAAAATTCATTAGCAAAACAAAAAAAGCATTGATTTAGTTGTGATTTTTTTTTTAAAAGTCACTTTGAACACAGATTAAGAGAACTGCTTTAATTAATGAAGGTTATGTATAAAAAAAGGCAAAGTATATACGAAAGCATGGTATGTTCCTCATGATTTGCATTAAGAAAGCTTTGGGTTTTGTTAACGCTTTTTAATGCTTTACTGAATGCATTTCAGATCTTCTATCCTTCTAGTAAAATTTTTTATCAAACATCTTTTATTATGTTCAAGCTGATTGCTAAATTAACAGCTATACTATTTACCATATTTATGTAAACATCCTTCCAGAAACAGGTAGGCTATGTACAAACTACTTCAGAGAGCAGGTGCTGATTTAAGGTGATTCTTACGCTTCGGCTGCTATCCTATTACTTGGTGTCAATTTTCCACCTTAGCCTCCTCACATGTAAAAGGGAAGTTAAGGACAGTACTTACCTCAAAGGGTAGTAAAATGCCAATGAAAAATAAAACTGCTCAATATGAAGTCTAACACATTGTTATAATGGTCTGACTCATAGTATATGTAAATATATAATTTTCTAACATAGATCTTAATAGAACTTTCTAATACACAGTAAGTGTTCAATAAATGATTCATTGTACTTTTAGGGAATCATTGTCTTCTAAGAATCTCTAGTGCAGAAGAAAAAGTCACGCTTTACAGTTAGATAAGCTTGTATTGAAATTCTTATTCTGCCACCTCTTAGCTATGGGCAACTCTGTGCCTCAGCTTTCCCATCTGGAAATGAGAATAATAATGTTTACTTTATCAGATTATGAGGTTTAAATGGACAGTTGTGTGTGTGTGTGTGTGTGTGTGTGTGTGTCTGTATTGTCTGGCATGTGATGAATATTATATGTTACCGCCTTCTCCAGGGGTGTCCAGCCTTTTGGCATCTCTGGGCCACACTGGAAGAAGAAGAGTTGTCTTGGGCCATGCATTAAATACACAAACACTAACGAAAACTGATGAGCATGTAAAAGGTTTTAAGTAAATTTACGATTTTGTGTTGGGCTGCATTCATAGCCATCCTGGACTGCATGCTGGCCGCAGGTTGGACTCCCTAGTCTTGCCTTGCTTCGGGACATTTAAGCAGTTTTTACATAAAACCATATTTCTTTCTCATATCACACTCCACAATGCCTGTGAGTGCTCTGTTCACAAAGAAAACAAATGTATGTCGATGAACTGTTTGGAGCTCCTCTATGGTCTTTCTCTTAACTAGACCACTTTAATTGAAAGCTGAAGTTTAGGCCAAGTGTTGCTAAAATCCATACTCATGTTTATACTAGTTTTCGTATTCACCTCAATTCCAACTTTTTCATATATCTTATTTTACATACTCAAAAACAATAATATTTACTAACTTTTGTAACTGATAAAATGTCCACTTTTCTAATTACAAAGCAGAGGCACACATTCTTTGAAAACATATTAGAATAATAATTATATAATTGGAATAATGAGATTGTATTGGTCTAGGTTCAACCAGAGAAGCAGAGCCAGTAGGTGAGCTAGACTGAGACAGAGAGATATTATAAGGAGATTAAGAGAGAGATTGAGATTTCAAGGAATGGCCTGTGTCATTGTGGAAGCTGGCTAAGCAGTCCAAAAGCATAGGGCATGCAACCAGGAAGGGGAGATCCCCAGCAGGCTCCAACTCCACAGGCATGGGCTGAACCTGTCTTCCATACATAGAACCCGTCAGGGAAACCTTGCCGATGGTTTAAGGCCTTCCAGCTGATTCGGTTGATCCTTCCAAATTACCCCGAGTACTTCCTTACTAGATGCCAACTGACAAGGAATTTTCCTGACATCTGAAAATATCTTCACAGCAACACCTAAATTGCGGTTTGATTGAATAATTGGAGTCCGTTATTCTAGCCAACTTGTCAGGTCAAAAACACTATCACAGAGAATAAATTTTTGTAAAAGAAATAGCAAGTTTAAAATATTTGGTCTTTATTTTTATGTATTATGCATGTTGTATCACTTTGGATTTTGGTGTTTTTTTTTTTACCTTTAACTTTTTAAGAATCTTTTGTGTGCCTAGTATTTTGGTAAGAATTTAAAGGAAACAGGTTTTCCAAGATTTTTTCAAATCTTAACAAAGTGTTCAGTGAAACACTTTGCCTGAAATTGTTGTAAGGATCGATAGAAGAGGTAGAACTTGAATTATAAATATGATTTAGATGGACAGAAATGGAGTGATGTGTTCCAGTGTGCAATTAAGCGTAGATTGAGGCATGGTTGTCTATGGTGACTAAGAGGATAAAAAATGATAATATAAAGAGTACAACTGGACTACGAGCTTTCTAAAGCTCTTACTGTGTTGTTTATCCTTGTATCCCTATGGCCTGGCAGAGTACCTGGGAAAAAAAGTGTTTAACAGCCATTTGTTGGTTAAGGGATTTAAGTCATGAACAAAAACAGAATTTAAAACGTGTGTTATATGTGATCCATCATATGCCTCCGTATCTGAATATAGTTGGAGTCAAAGCACCATATCTAAATTAGTATTAAGAATCAGTACGTTCCCGTCCTGACTGGTGTGGCTCAGTCAGTAGGTTGTCACTCCACAAAGCAAAATGTCTCTGGATCAATTCCCGGTTCGATTCCTGGTCAGGGCACAGGCCTGGGTTGCAGGCCTGGTCCCCCATGTGGGGACGTGCAAAACGCAGCCAGTGGATGTTTCTCTCCCACATTGATGTTTCTCTCCCTTTCCTTCTCTCTCCCTCCCTCTCTCTCTAAAAGTAAATGAATCTTTAAAAAAAAATCAATACAGTCTCAATTCCTAATTTGGAGAAAGTCATTTTCTGATACATCTTCCCACACAAGGATATAAACCCTTTGAGGGAAAGAATTATTATGTCATTTTGGATCTCTTCTCAGTGCTTTATTGCTTTACACTTAAAAGATACTTAATAAATATCACTTGCTGAACTAATTTAAAATATCATATAGAAGAAATTCAAACTTAGTTTTGTAATACATCTTTGAGACTAAGAGAAACGAAAATACTTAAAATATATCATGTAATTGAACAAGGAATAGTAAACTGATTTTTTCAGTGTTCTTGCTTTTACGCATTTAAAGTTTATGTTTATTTTGTCTTAAATCATTATAAAATTTTTCTGGTTTGGTGTCTTTCAGTGAGCAAGACATCTTTGTAGCTTTTCTGTGGAACAAGGCAAAACAGCTGAATATAAAGGAGAAAACTGCTGTAGTTTCATCACATGGAGTACAAATATTTGTTTGGAGGATTAAAGGTTTATTAGAAAAAGGGTTTAGAGATTAATTAACTGTGCTGTAGTTTTACCTTCCTGTCTCATTTGTGGGTCGGTGGTCTGTTAATACATAGAAATTGCTTTATCTCCCACTGTTTCCACTTCTATTAGGAGAATGAAAAAGGAACAACTGGACATCCTTTTTCTTTTATGAGCTTTTAAAATTTCTAAGAATTATAGTTCTACTGCTTGTTTTTTCTTAGTAAAATTAATTTTCCTGGGATTTTGTGAAACAAGTAAACTATTAGTTCTCGCTTATGATTTCTTTTTTAATTTATACTGATTTTATAATATCTAACCAGCCAATGACGTACAGAGATTTCCTTGTGGGGAGCGGGAGGAAGCAAAGAATATCTTACTCTGATGACTTTTATTACTAGAAAAATAAACATTGCTTTATTGTTTATTTTAGCCGGTCAAGTCTCCTAACTAGGTAACAAAATGGAAAGCAGTATATTTACTTTTCCACTTTTTCCAAAGAGACAATAAAAGCAGTGTTCCGGTGTAACGTATTGCTAACTGAGTTTTTCCTTGGGGAGTGCTGGTAGCTTTTATCACAAGATTATAGATATAATGAAAATGCTAATGATGAAAGATGGGTATAATTGCTGTTCCTTGAAATATGACTAAAAATTTAGAAATTAAACCTGTTTTTCTGAGGTGACATTCAGATTTTCAGTTCAGTTTTCATCAGGTGGCCTGATCCAGTTTTCTGGCAATTAAGAAAAAAGGGAGAGGTGGAAGAGTAAATACAATAGCAAAGCTACGACATTCACTATTTGTGTATTTCATTCCATCTGCCAAAGCTTCGCTGGGATTAGTAATTTGGCACAAATGGATGTAGTTTATTCTTTTTTATTTTTTAACAAAGAAGTAAATGATAGAAAAAACTGCCCTGAAATAAAGGATACAATGCCAGAAAGAGTGAAAGACAAAAAAAATACATTATTTTTTAAAGGAATAGTAATTT
>VMDR010031843.1:0-11906 GCA_007922815.1 Macrotus californicus | reverse complement strand
GTCAGAATCTAGCCTAGACAGCCTACCAGCAAAATTACATATATGCCACACACACACACACACACACACACACACACGTGATAGCTTCAAGGCAGCACACAGAGGTGAGACCAAAGAGAGATTATCAGAGAATAAAAACCCAGAGTATAAAAAATGTTAATTATGGTATTATTTTAAACACCATATTATAAAACCTCAATGAATCCTAATGAAGCAGAGGATTTATTTGAACCTAACAATGCCGCAGTACTTCTTAAAATGAAATCAAGAGGAATGAGACACAAGAAAAATATTGAAGGGTCCACCTTGAGCTTAAACTTCAGGAAATAAAGACGCATTGCATGTAGGGTTGTTGGGGAACTTGCAAACTCGTTCTGGTTTCGCCAATGTATTGAGCTCTCTCCAAAGCTGGGTCTTTGCTTCAAAGTCCAGTCATCGGACTCCACCCTTAGCAGTATTTTCTCCGCCACTAGCTCTGCATTCTGTTATTTACTTCCCTTTTTGCCACAGAGAAATGGAGACTTAATAAAAGCATATTTTATTTTCAACCTGCTATTTCATGGTCCTTGCCCTGATAATCATTACTACTCTTCATTGCAAAACAATTTCTTTTTAAAAAGGCATGCATCTTAAACGACCGTATTTATGTACTGGCTGTTCCCTAAGTAATAGCACATGTCCCTTGAGCTACTCCAGCTCTTCTCTGTGGGTTGGGGACAAGGATGGACTGAATGATTGATGGGCTTCATTGGTGAGCAAGGCTCCTGGTTTGACTCCCTCAGGCCAGAGCCAAACAGCCTAAGCAAAGTAGAGGGTTGATAAATTACTCAAATATTCTTGCCCAAGTTACCCCTGAAGCCCCACAACCCTAAATAGATCTGAGAACAGAGGGAAAATGCTGATGTGATTCCAGAGAACTCAAATCAAGTTGATAGTCCCATTCTTCTCTGAAGCAGAATAATGTCCTCCTTCACCCTCTCCTATAAAAAATTCCTGTAGTCACTATCGGGAGACTTGAGATCAAGTCTAGGCTCAACTGTGTACCCCCTTCAACCTCTTCTTTGCATATTAGTTTTCTCACCTATAAAATGTGAATTCACACTTTCATTTAACCACTGCCCAATACTTGACAATTGTGTCTCCCTGCCTTCGTGAATGAACGAGTGTGTAAGTGAATAGACATCCGAGAAACTGAGCATTTGTCCCCAGGTCATGTAGGTAGAAAGTGGCTGAGCCAGAGTTCTGACCCATTTTGGTGGGGTCCCAGTACACAAGGCTGCCTCTCCAGGGAGTTGGTCCAAGGTTGGAAGTATTGAAATGACCTCTGACTGTCCGGGGCTTTCTATCCCCTTCTCTGAAAATTTGCTTTTTGACTGTTCCTGGGACAATCCCATTTCACACTGTCTATACACATTGAAGTTAAGCTTGTTTTCAGTTTGCTGTTCCTGGTGCATCCCTACGTGGCCATCCAGGGACATCTTGGTTAGCACTGCTGCCTCCTTGACCTCTCCTGCCAAGGCATTTGGTGTGGGTGGAACAAAGAAGGGACAGACGAAATGTGCTCATAACCACATATCAAGGATTACATACAAGAAGAACATGGAAGTCACATCGGTTCACCCTGAGATTAGATTTCACGCCCCTGTAATTTTTATTCCTATGTAATTAACCACACAAACATGAACTGGGAACCTGGCTTAAGAGAACCATGAGTTTCTGTATTTTTCTTAACCTTTGGCCAGACTGTCTCCCATATCCTCACCCAGAGTAGGAGTCTCTCCCTTTCTATAACATGTGATGACTCCCAAAGCAGAAACAGCCACCACAGAAATCACTGTGAATCGATTTCCCCATATATTCCATTGGCAAGGCCATGATGTACGGCATGAGGGTGGGAAGAACCTGGATCCCTACTTTGAAAACCAAGTTTTATCTCTGTCAGATACTTTATCACATCTAATTAAGACCATATCTCTAATGAACAAAAGTTTATTAGTTTAGATCTGTGTGTTCTTTCTGCTTGTTTGTTTCTTTGAAATCTTTCCAAGCCATCAAAGCTGTCTCTTCCCCTGAGTTCCATACCTCAGTGAATGACCTCGCTCTGTACCCCACAGCAGTGCCTTTAGTCAGAAACCTGAGGGTCAGCTTAGCTTTACTGCCCCTCATTGCCATTGTGGATCCCGGCATCAACCCTTCCTCTTTATCCACATAGTTTCTCAAAGAGCCTCATGGGGTCATCTTAGGCCTCCGTGTGGATACCAGAATGGCCTCTTTGAAACATCACCGTGATCCCTTTCCTTGACTGTTTGCCACCCTCCAGTGGAAACCTGGAGGTTGTCCCCCATCCTTGTCATTCACCCATTGGTGCCCTCCACCACACAGCCAAGCCCTGGGAAGGGGCCTCTACACATGAGGCTGCCCCTGCTCCTGTTATCTCAGCAGTGTGGCATGCCTTCCCCGCCCTTGCCCACCCAGGAGGCCTCTCCTTTCACTCTGACTTCGGCTCCTGTCCTCTTGTCTGTGACGTAGTGTGTGTGTGTTTGGTGTGGCAGCTGAAACTACACATTGGAGACCCCTCTCTGAACTCTGTCATGGCACCTCTGTCACCACATTGCATCATCTGTGCAAGATCCGGTTTCCTCCACTACATCATGATGTTCCTGGGGCAGGAATCGTGCCTCATCTAACTTTATATCTCTAATGGCTAACACAGGGCTTGGTATTTGGAAAGCACCAAGTAAATATTTGTGGAATAAATAAACAGAAGCACAATTTACTTTCCCAGTTTCCTCTCATCTACCTCAGAACAATCCTTTTCATTGTCTCAGATTTTGCAGTAACTCAGACATTCTGTCTATAACACTTATTAATCATAATAACTTTGAAATAATTCCTCGTGCAAATATTCAGGGTCTCATCCATAACTAAGTGAAATACCGTCTAAAATAATCAATCATTATTTTCTAAACCAAAGACCCTGTAATTAAGGAGTCTATCAATGTGCCAACAACTTCTGTGCCTAGAAATTAATTTTGTTTGTTAAAGGACCTTAAAGATAATGTAACTCAGGCCCCTTGTGAAGTGAATTACTAAATTGCTCATATCATTTCCCTTGTTCTTTTCTCTTTAAATTCTGTGGAAAGTAGAAAAGTTGTGCCTTTCATTCCTATAAAACTTGATGTAATGCATTTTTTAATTTTTTAGTAGAAGGAGTCATCATTTGGCTGTCATTCTGTTTACTTGTGTTTCGTTGTGACAGGTGTGGAAGAGGAGCGTGAACACCTGAGCAGTTATGTCAGGCAATATATAGATAGGTGATTCTACTTTCTTTTCTGTGGAGTTCCTTCCAAACATGTGTATTAGGTGCCATCCGTGTATTATGTGCACATTGCTTTGTCTTTTGGAGATGATAAAAGCCGAGGCCCCAAGAATGGGTCTCAATCGTCCCCGTTTCATTATTAGTAACTGGCAGCACCAGGAGCAGAACCCCCCTGTCTGACGCCAGGGCCTGTGCCCATTCTTTCACACCTTTGGTCCATAAGCATTTGATTTTAAGGCCATTGATTTATTATTTGATGTGTTTTCTTTGAAATAGTTAAAAGCACATTAAAAGAAAGCCCAGAGAGGCCACCGTTCTTATGAAAAGATCCATGAGACATGCAACTAGAGCACTTCTGAGCCGCATCGGGACACGCTAACCATCTCACCCAGCCCTTCCTTTTGAAAGATGATGAACAGTGGCTCACATCCACAGTCATTTATCTACTCGGCCGATCATCATGGAACACCCACCACGTGACAGACAGTGTTAACACATTAACTAAGACATTACAAGTTATGTTAAGTGAACATTGGTGAGAACACTGGCCAAAGCTAGGGGTTTTATGCGTTGCCCATCAAAGACTCTGACGGTAACAGTGATCAGCGTGCAGTGTGAACAGGCAGATCAACGTGAAAACGAACACAGAGGAGTAAACAGAAGTCAGCAGACCTTGGGCAGCACCAGGAAAGAGGCCCAACAGAAACTTCAAAACAGATACAGTTGCCCCACAATAGTGCTTGTCGATGGGGTTGAAGAGTTAGTTCCCTAATGAGTAAGGAATTGAAGGGTTATATCAGAAGCATCATCGGTAACTCATGTGGGTCGTCTTACATAATTACACTTGAGATAATGATATAGTAAATTATATGTATTCCTCATCCCAGTTTCTTTATCAGTTCCCTCAATCAATAGTTTTAAACTGTGTACTACCCATCAAACCCTGGTGTATGGCAGTGCTCATGACTGATGCAGGGATTTCCAACTGGTGAGCGGCAAGAGTTTTTAAGACATGCACTACCTGACTGTTTAGTCAGGGGCGCCGACCTCTTTTCCCTTAGACTGTCAAATAAAAAAGTGACCACGGCCAACACAACACTAGCTGAATAGTATGAATGAATCAAAATTTTACCTATGTTTTTGGTCAAATCAGCAGAAAATACAATTTTGGTGTGCTGCAGACTTTTAGTAATTAGTTTATGTGTGCCATGAGATGAAAAGCATTGAAAATGACTGGACTAATGGTACAAGTCATTTTTGGCTGAACTTTTTATCCTTGTTGCATATGCATATGAATCAAAGACCTCCTTAAAGTACCGGTGAAGATAGATGTTTGGGTCGCCAGGAACCCAGGTCACAGCTGCAGCCCAGATCGGACAAAAGTAGTGATGTCACCCTGCTGCTTTCAGCACATCACCTTTGCACAGAGCCAGCGTCTGGTCGGGATGGGCCAGATGTTGCCCCTTCTCATGTAATCTCCATGTAATTTCTCCCCGTGTCAGCCAGAGTTATCTTCCAAAGTCCATTTGCATTTTAAAATTATGATTTTATTTCTGATTTCAAAAGTGAGATATATTCACTATAGAAAAATTTAAAGTACAGAAAACTTCACAACTAAGAGAAAACAATCACTCTTTTGCTGTACTTCCAGGATTTTCCTATTTAAAAAGAAAAAAATATATATATATATCTGAAACTGGCTTCTCAATATATACCTTAGTACCCTTTTATCATTCACTATGTATGTTCACATACAAATATCATTCTTCAATGGCTCTGTATAGTAATGATACTGTACTTAATGAACACTTCCTACTTGTTAGGAACTATCCTAAGCCACTAAAATTTACTAATTCTTTAATCTCCACAACAGAGCTATGAAATAAGTCCTTTGTTTTATTTTGAAATTGTCTTCATTTTTACAGGCGGGAGGGTTACCACGGTGAGTGTAAATAAGTTGCCTAAAGCCACGTAGTTTGTAAGAGATTGAGCCAGACTAGGAACCCAGACACCCCAGCTCAGACCCAACGCCTTAACTGGTAGCGCTCACCACTCCTACGCAGTAGCCTGTTATTGATAAGCCCCGCTGCATATGTACAAGCAAAATTTGTGCATGATTTTTTTAAAAGTCATAATTCTGTAACATAGGCAACAAAATCAGCACTTCCGAGCTCAAACCCTCCCCTCCCTTATATTTCTAACAACTACCGGCAGATCTCTTGGCTTTTTCCAACTGAGTATATACCTTCATATTTCTAAATACGGGCTCATACTCACACTGTATTTCTTCATTTTTAGATTCCCTCTATTGACTTCCTGGCATGAAGATGAGGTTCAGTACTTTTATAGCCTCTTCCCCTTGTCCAACATTTCATGTCCCTCTCCCTCTCCCCACATTCCCGAGAAGCTTCATGTAGTATTTCTTTCTCTCTGTGTCTGTGTCTGTCTGTCTCTCTCTCTGACTCTCTGTCTCTGTCTCTCCAGCATCCATTCATCTATTTTTTCCCTTTCTGTTGAGCTGGTCAGTTCCCTTGGTAAAGAACCCTCACATTTCCTATAATTCTAAGACGTCTGTCTCACCAGAATTACAGGAGCCAAACAAGGGAAAGGGGTTTGAGCTGGAGTGTCACCTTTCAGTCTGTAGGCAGTCACTTAATCTCTTTTTTTAAAACATGTTTGCTTACTTAAACCCTCATCTGGGCCTTCTGGCCTTGAGGCTGGAGTTTCTGGTTCACTTTCTCTAGGTATTGAGTTCCCAGCCTGCTGGAGCGGGGAAGTGGTGCTTACCGGGTCCCACAGTCTGGAAGATGTGACGGGCGGATATGAGCAGCCTCATAAAGACAGGGAAGGAACCTCCTGAGTCCACTCTTGCAGCCCACTCTGCCTTCTGAGACAGCTGGAGTGTCCGATTGCCAAGCCTTTCTCAGGTCCTCAGACATGGGCTGTCTGGCTTTTGCTGGTTCTCCAGCTATTTCCTCTCCACTGAATCAGTTTTCACTCTTCCATCTGCTTTCTAGCTTCCAAATCTGTGTTTCCATTTCTTCTTCGATTTCGTCCTTTGTTCCTCTTACCCTTTTAGGCTTGTGCCTCTTTTAGTCTTCTGCTGTTGCTATAATGACCATCGGGAGGGATCACAGACAAACCGGTGTGTTCAACCTGCCGTGTTCACCTTCATCAGGAAGTCCCTAACAGCAGTTCCAGGTAGAGCCTATTGATCCACTTTACAGATGAGGAGATTAATTTATGAAGAGTTTATAGTATACTTAGGTCATACAGAACGTGAGTTGGCTTGCGAATTAGGTGCTTTTCCCAAGGGACTAGCTGACTCTGGCCTTAAACCTGGGTCCTCCTGTCTGCTTTCTCCACCTCCCTCAAATCTGACCGATCCAGCCCTTTATTTATTAGTCTGCTCTAAACTCGAAAGTCTGAAGATGGATATATGTGATTTCCAACGCTTCACTCTCACCCCTAAAATGTGTCCTTAATTTATTTCCTTGAAATTCAAATAAATAAAATATTGTATTTGAATGATGTCATGGCTCCAGGCCAGAGCTCCCTGTAATCCTGCCACAAATCTTGAGTTGGTTGTTTCCATAAAATGTCCCTGCCCATTCTTCAGAAAACACACATAAACCATCATTAATCTCTCAATTTATGAGGTGTGGTATTATCTCAGCTCGATGCATAAATATTTGGGTAAGTGTACATAAAGACAGACCACGTGGCTGACCTTTACTGGTTTCTTTTTCACATGGAAATATTTTTTTACAAGGGTTCTTTTCTATCTCTCTTCTAGCAAAACATTGTTATATGAAGCATAGTGGATACTTAAAAATAAGTTAATGGAAAAAATTGAGTTAATGCTGATTATCAGAGTCAGGAGGGATTATACTGATTGCTTTGTTTGCGTTTATACTTTCTTTGGTTAATCTTTCCCTTCCACCTTGTATTTGCTCCCCAACATTTTCTTATAAAATGTTTCAAATAGACAGCCAAGTGGAAGGACTTTTACAGTCAGTACCCGCATACCTATCACCTAGTTTCTACTGTGAATATTTTACTTGTTTTGTACATCACATGTCCATCCACTTATCCATCCCTCTAACTACCATCAACCCATCTGTTTTCTAGGCATTTCCAAGTAAATGGTAGACACCTGTGCAACTCCCCCAGCTCCTTCAGCATTTATTGCTAACCAGAGTGTAATATTTACGCTATTATCTTTCATGTAAGAATTTATCTACAAAAATCTGAAGTATACATTTATGGAGATTTTACATAGACATTTCTTTGCTGGTCTTTTATTTTCTCCTGGGGCCTCTGCATACTTAGAGGTTTACTAAACACATCCTTTGTGCCAAACATTAATAACACATTAATATGATGTGTATTAGACAGAGAAGATGGTGGCTACTTCTTGCAGTGGAAATTTGGGACTTAAGTAGCAGAAGTGTTACAGAAAACATTTATCATGAAGAAATCCATGAACCAAAGCACAAAGAATGAAAAAACACAGTGTTTAGGGGACAAAATGAGTTGCCTTTCATATCCTAAGCCCAAGGAGAGTGTGCTTGTGTGGCTGGGGGATGAATAGGAGACATGATGTTCTAAATCCAAAATTCAACACCACATGTATTAAATCAGCAATTAATGAGATGCTTAGCGCTACAGCGCCGAGCTTAACAGGAAGTCTTTGCTTCCTCAGTTGGTCATTCCTGAACCGAAAATGATCATTGACAACTCAGATTTCAGTCTCTTTTATTTCGTTGGTAAACTGCTCAGATTAAGTTTTAATATACATTGATATCTGGCAGACTAAACATTTGCTCCCCAAATGCCTTACTATAAATATGTCTGGGGAAAACAATTGAGCGATTATTCTAAATGTGAAAATATCACTATGTAAAATGCTTCAGTACTTAAATAGAAGTATAAATGCATTTGCCACAAATTGGGGTTAAAGAAGATTCAAGAGGAAGATTTAAAATACAAAGGAAAAGAAAATAAACTCTGCTTAAATTTGTGGATTTATTACTTTGGACGTGACAGGGTGCAGACCTGTCGTCATTCATTCTTTGACCCAACATGTTGTGATGACAGATCCCTGAGAGGGGCTGTGTGTATGTCCCTAAGGAGGGCACTATTTTCTTGACTGTCCAGGTAACTCTGACTTCCCTGCCACTGTCCTAGTTCAGGATCTCACTTCAGGCATCACCCTCTACCTGGTCTTCCTGCATCATAACTTTACCCATCCGTCTTGAATGGATTGCTAAAATGCAAACCTCTTTATTTACTTATTTTTTTTTTTAAATTTAGTGAGCATTACTATATATCTTCTGCTCTCAACATGTCTTGTATCTTCTGCGGTAATAACTACCATATTGTACTGCTGTGAAATATCTTAAAAAGGAAAACAAAATTCCTGAGAGAAGAACTGAGTCTTGGCCATTGTTCTTTCATCTTGAAGGTATAATACACTCCCCACACAAATACGTGAACAATGACTCTTAATTACTTTGAGTTCTGTTATTCAATCATTGAGTATTAAATTGGTTTAGAACCACATAGATTGTTGAAGACGGAGTAACCTGGGGGAATTCTTTGGTATCAAGAGGGATGGATGGGATTTGAATGAAACCATAGAGGTGACTAAGAAATCACAAATGGGGAGAGCTACATATGCATAGAAACAGAGATGCTCCTGAGCATGGTGCGTTTGTGATCAGCAAGGTCGATTCCCTTTGCGCTGTTGTACTTTATTTTACTTTCTTTCCAACCAAAGGTGTGATTTAAACCTCATTATTTCTCCTCCATACTGCAACAGAAGGTGCAGAGGGAAGGATTCAAGATCCCTGGACAGAGGGTTCTGTTTTCCATCAAATACGCCCATCCACTCATTCATAAATTCATCTGTTGTCCTCATTTATTCTTTCAGGTTGTTTTCCCATTAAGTCAACCTTGTGTGAATTAGAAATGTATTTGGATGTCAGACTCAGCTACCTATTTCAAGCCTCTAAAAGAACAAGGGATCCCTAATTTAGAAGGGAGTGAAAATACTGTGTTCTGGTCAGAAGGAGAATTGAGAATTGGAGCATTCATCTTTGAATTCAGTTCATCTTCAGAAAAGTTGGTTTGGAGTGGCTTTTACAACACCCACTGGAAATGCCCAGTTGTTGTTTGGATGCATGCCAATTAGAGAGGCAACATCTGACTGAGACAAATTTAAAAGATGCCTCATAGAGATAGATGAAACCATGAAAATCGACATCAAGAGAGGGCAAACAGAATAAAAAGATGTGCATCCTGAATACTGAATCTCATGAAACAACGGGATTGTAGTTTTGGAAGCAGGATGGGAGGTTGCCAGGAAGACATATAGTGAGTCTGTGGGGAGACATTAATAGAACACATAACGCGAATCATGAAGAGACTCGGGGGTCAGAAAGAATACATAAAAAGAATGATGTGTGAGCGTGTGGGGGTGTATAGAGGTGTGGGGGCTACATACTGCATAGCAGAATTTCCAAAAGTGTTCTCATGTGCAACACCCATCCATGAGTTAGCTCCCTGAAAGAACGCTTATGTGGAAAGATACTTGGGGGATTTCTTTAAGTTATGACAGATTCTTACAGACTTAGGATAAAACAGCTTATTTAGGGCTCTCGGAAATTTAGCTACAAAGTTAAGTTGTTTCACTCAACATCGTAGAAATGCATTTGGGTATCAGACTCAGCTACCATCTTCTCTATACAAATACCTTCAATCTAGTTAGTGTTCATCAGGACAGACTTGGGAGAATATTCACCACATGATCAAATCCAAGGAAGACTGAGAAGAGACCAAAGCGTAGCCAGAAACCTGGAGGAATATAACTGGAATGAAGCGGTGGGAGGGAAAGGCAACTGTAAGTGACGGAATTAGGGAGAAGCATGGAAGGCAAATGTAGGCTCTTTCTCCTAGGTGGAAAGAAAACAGGGATCATTTGTAGAGAGATGCTGTGCTCCAGGGAATTTTTATTTTTAAGTTCTCATTTTGAAATAATTATGGGCTCATAGGAGGTTGGATATATATGGGAAGGTCTGATATATATCCTTTGCCCAGTTTCTGCCCGTGGTGACATTTTTTATAACTATGTACAATGTCAGTGTCAGGAGATTGTCATCAGTGTAATTCACAGGGCTTCCTCGGGTTTCCTTGGTTGTCCACGTGCACTCCTCTGTGTGTGCACATAGTTCTATAGACTTCGTCGTAGGTGTTGATTTTGTGTAACCAGCACCACAATTAAGTTGAAGTGCAGAACTGTTCCATTCTCATAAGGCTCCTGCGCATCATCCCTTTATAGCCACACCCACCACGCCCCTCACCCCAGTACTAAGGCCTGTGGACTCTAGTCTCTCCTCCATCACTATAATTGTGTTACTGCAAGAATGTTATATGTAATGTTTTGAGATTGGCTTTTTTCACTCAATATAATTCCCCTAAGATCCATCCAACTTTTTATGTGTATTAATAATTTATCTTTTTCATTGCTACATAGTACTTAATGGCATAGATGTACTACAGTTTGCTTAACCATTCACCTGTTGAAGGCCATTTGGGTTGCTTGTAAGTTTAGCCTATTGTGAATAAAAGCTTCTATGAACATTCAGGTGCAGGTTTGTGTGCAAACGTAAGTGTTTGTTTCTCTTGGCTAAATGCCTAAGTGGCATTGCTGAGTTATATAATAGTTGCACATTCAGTTTTATAAGAAATGGCCAAACTGTTTTTCAGAGGGTGGTCCTGTTTTACATTCCCACCAGCAATGCATGAGTGATTCTGTTTCTTTTTATTGTTGCCAGAATTTGGTGTTTTTTCCTATTTTTTATTTTAGTCATTTTGATAGGGTATAATGATATCTCATTGTGGTTTTAATTTACATTTCCCTAATAGCTAATGACATTGAGTATCTTTTTATGTACTTATTCAGCATCAATATATTCTCTTTGGTGAAGTAGCTCTTCATGATTTTTCTAATTGCATTTTCTAATTGAAATGTTTTGTTATTTTTTTCCCTCTTGAGTTTTAAGAGTTCTCCTTATATTCTAGAAATTAATCCTTTGCCAGATATGTGGTTTGCAAATATTCCCTCCCAGCTGTAGCTTGTCTTTTTATCTTCTTATCAGGGGCTTCCACAGAGCAAATTTAAAAATCGTATGAGGTCCAATTTAATGTATTTTCCTTTTATGGTTCATGCTTTTAGTGTCACATCCTAACATTTGTGTATAGCCCTAAAACCTGATGATTTTATTCTTTTTTTTGAAAGTTGTATAATTTTATACTTTTCATTTAAGATTGTGATATGCTTTTAGTTAATTTTCGTCCAAGTTGTGAGCTTTAGGTAAAGGTGGGTTTTGTGTGTGTGTGTGTGTATGTGTGTGTTTAGCCTATGGGTATCCAATTGCTCCAATACCATCTTTTGAAAAGGTTATCATTTTCTCAGTTGGGTATATTTATATGAGCTTATATTTGCAGTCTCTGTTCTGTTCCGTTATTCTGTGTCTGTCCCTCTTTGCCAATATATACCACACTGCCTTGATCTTCAGTTTGA
>VMDR010031842.1:0-11909 GCA_007922815.1 Macrotus californicus | reverse complement strand
GTTTAATTAAATACTGTTATATGGTTAACTAGACAGCTGTTTCATGGAAAAAGTATTACCACTGGAACTCACAACCACCATTTCAGTCAGTTACCTCTGTGTCTCCATCTGTGAAATGGAAGTAAATTTTACCTCTTGCCTATCTGGATAGTTTTAAGAAAAAAAATGGTAATACAAATATAAAATTGCTTTTAAAAGATTCTTTTGAATAGTGCTCTGTAAATATAAAAAACCTGGGCTTGAAGTTAACATATAATTTGTTCCCTGTTAAGCTGCCTATCAATGACTGGACATGCATGTCCATGACAAAGGCATGGGAAGGGGTTTACATCCAGCCCTGCTACTCGGTAACTGGTCAGTTAACTTACTACTTTATTGGCAAAGTGGAGGAATTAGTGATGGTCAGTACAGTGCTTTGAGACTCTGAAGCCATAGAGGTTGAAGCTTATGAAAAATCCAGAAATAGAAGAAATCAGAAGTGACCAGTTCTGAGGAAGAATAAATGTCCCGTGTTAGCTGGCAACATGATTTGGCCAGGGCTCACTTTCCTTGTGTGTACCACAGGCAGCAAATAATAGGGCCTACCTCAAAGGTGTGTTGCAAGATAATCCATAAAAACTCAGCCTAATACTAGCCTATGTTAATTATTATTACCATTACTGTATTATTTTCCACTCAGGATTGTTACTGGCCTTTGGCTTAGTCTCAGCTACTGGTTTTGCCATCTTCCATACTCCTCAGACTGCTCTTTCAAAAATACCAATTTCATGGTACTGTCCTGCTGAAAATCCTCAGTGGCTCCTCATTTCACTAAAATCAAAATGGTTGGGAATAGTGTATTTGGCTCTTGATAATCTTTTGTTTCTAAGGAGGTGTATGCAGTTCCTTAAGCAAGTACCAGGCCTGTTTTTCCTTTTTGCTCCTCCCTTTTCCTCATGCTCTTCTCTCTGGATTATCTTTTCTGGTGTTCTTCACCAGCACTGGGATTTTGAAAGATTGTTTTATTGTTTTCTAGCTTCCAGTGTTGTTGAGAAGTCCAAAACTATTCAATTTTTAATCCTTTGTAGGTGACCCATTTTCTTTCTGCTAACTTAGAATTTTTGCCGGTGTACTGAAATTTTACAGTTATGTGCCTTTGTATGTTTTTCACTGTTTGGTCACTTGGGTACTTTGAGTTTGGAAACCCAAGCTCTTTAATCATGGGAAATTATCTTGCATTATTTAATAACTTCCTACCCTCAGTTTTCTCTCTTCTCCAGACCTTTCTTTTTTTTTGAAAAATATATTAAATATAATCTAACTTTCTCATTTTTCTTTTTTTCCATTCTCTGTATAGATTTATCACTACTTTCTAATCCATCCATGGGGTTTTTCATTTCTGGTATAATACTTTTCATTTCTAAACTTAGTTTTTCTTTGTATTTATATCTCCTTGTTTCTTGGATGCAATGTCCTCTCTCAATGAAGACCATAGTGGCAATTTTCATTTCCCTCCATAGTCTTTTTCCTCAAATTGTTTTTTATCCTGCTTGTTTATTAGCATAAGTGTACATGCACATAATTATCACCAGAAAAATAAAAAACATGAGTGAAAAGAAAATTACAGGGCATGTAGAATTATCACTTTTCCTGAATATTTAAAGGATTTCTTCGTATGCTGAAAGTAAAATATGAAGATACCGTAGGCTGAGTGCTTTAGGACATAATTTTGAATGCAGTTTGCTGGCTAGAATGAATTATGAAATGGCTTTACATGCTCTGGGGGATGCGATGCCTGTTCCCCAGACAAAGAATTTAGTAAACAACCTAAAGATTACTCTAAAGTTTGAGCTTGGGTCTATAAACATGCCAATTTAATCTCCAGCGCCAACAATGGAAATAATTATATAAATATAGTCACATTTTGAGCATTAGAATTTTTACCACTACCAGTGTTTGCTAAGGTCTGCAATTTAAGTGCAAAGGGGGAAAAGAAATGGATTTCTTGAACTATTATGTGCGCGCACTGTACTAGGTGCTTTACCTATTTGAACCAGTCTGAAATTACAAAACAAAAAATTTCCCACAAATGATCTTTACTGTTTTATTATCCAAATTGTAATATGTCTTCCTCACTTTTGTATCTAGCACTTAGTTCAGTGTCTGACTCATAACCAGCACTCGGAAAATGTTGAATGCATGAAAATGAAGAGGGAGTCTTGTCTTCATTTATTCTTCTGTATAAAGGGGCCGAAGTAAGTGTAGGTTGCAGTGTAGATGCCGTGCAGGTAATTATGCTTCTGTAATTTAGTAGGAGTAGATATCAACTTACCGTGTAGGTAGTACAGTAATCCAAAAGAGTATAATATTTTAACTTGATCTGAAATGAATTGAAAAGGCGAGGAAAGGGAACTCTTGCGCTCCCACCCAGCTTATTTCTCCCCTACTTGGTCCTCTTTCCTGGCGAAGCAGGGGCCTGTAAAGCCAATCAGTGGAATGGCAGGTCGGGAACTAGCCAATCATCCCGCAGAGGGCCTAATCCCCACCCCCAAGAGTCAGCCCCTTGCTCTTGGGTGCTGAGACAGTGCGAGGCAGCCGGTCACATTTGCGGCGGCCGCATCCCTCCCACAGTGAGGGGTCTGAGAACCAGGTGAGTACTGCCCTCCAGGAGTAAATTTCATCCTCCACCCCCCACCCCCACCCTTGCAGTCTCTCTCCGATCCGGGATGAATGGCGGACGCGGAGGAGCAAATGCGCTGTGGGACTTGAGTGAGGGATCGGGTTGTGGTGTGAATGTCCTTCACGGCGGGGGGGGGGGGGGGGGGGGCGGGGGAGGTGGACACAAACGGGGAACCTTTTGTTTCAGCGAATGTTCGTACTGGTTCGCAACATGGGGGTTCCCGGGGTCCGCCGGCGGCAACCGGTCTTGGTGGCTAAAACTGGGGAGTGGGGAGCAATTTCATAGGGTCTTAAAGTGCCCCCTGACCGTTGTGGGTTAGCATAGGGCTTCCGCGTGACCAGTCCCTCTGCCCTCTCGGCCGCGTTATACATAGAAACCGTTGCTACGGGCGGAGGAGGTCATTTTCTTTCGTCCTCCACCTGTAGGGGGCGCTCCGCCCTGCGGATGTAGGAAAGAGTGCTTAGGGGGAAGGTGGCCAGAGGGAAAGAAAACAGGTTTTCGCGGAACTAGTTCATCGCAGTTTCCGCTGAAAGTATTGCTGGTGAGCCCAATGGGAAATACAAGAAATGGATGTGGATCAGGATGATGGAGAAAAAGTTAAATCCAACTAGGACCAAATGTTTCCCTAATCAGACAAACGCAAACAGATATGGAAGAGTTTTCAAGATATCAAATGAAGTATTGTATAACTTGTACTTTAGAATTTGAGACTATTCAGTGGTCTTGAGAATGTGTATCCTAGCCATAAAAAAAAAAAAGGTCGTTTTCAGAGAAATGTTAAAATAGTGCCCAGAATGAAACTCATTTGATTAGGTAAGAGATGTCTATCATTTCAAATGTTTTCTACTATATTTTATTCAAATCATAAAAATCTCAGGTGGTGCAAGTTACCTTCAATTTGAGATAATCTACTTTAATCTCTTTAGATGCTTAAATCGCTCCCATCAAAGATTCTCTAGCTCTTAGGAAAAATTCTCCTAAGGCAACCCATTCTATTCTGGGCATCATCAATAATTTAAAAATTCTGCCTTTGCTGGGCACAGTGGATTGAGTGTCAGCCTGTGGGCGGCAGGGTCACAGGTTCTATTCCCGTCAGGGCACATGCCTGAGTTGTGGCCCAGGTCCCCAGTTGGGGGTGTACAGAGGAAACCAATGGATGTACCTTGCACATTTCTGTATCTTTCCCTTTTTTTCTCCCTTTCCTCCCTTCTCTCTAAAAGTAAATAAATCTTTTTTAAAGAAGTTCTTTATCTTGCTTTCCTGTAACTTCTACCCTTAAAGTCATCCTTGTGATAGGTGACATTCATCACAGTGGACCCTACCAGTATGACATGAAAACCACCGTATCATTTCTCTGCTGTATCTTATCCAAATGCTGAACCGACGTCTACAGGGTCCCGCACAAATAACACCCCTTTTTTTATGACCTGGTAATCTATACCAAATCTTTTATTACAAAATCATAAGCATGTAATTCTGTAACATAACAATATCATATTCAAGCACACCATATGATATTTTAGGTGAAATGTTCAAACTGCTGTCCATCTTGTGGGACATTCAAATACCCTACCAACCACACTCAATGGCACTACTTCTGCCAGACCCTATTTTCTATACCCAAGTTCAAGCCAGTAGAAATATGGGGGCAAAGCTGGCAGAGCATCCTTTCTTTTCTGCAGAGGTCTGATACATGAGCAGACTCTCAGAAGGCAGGCATGCTGAAGGAAATACTTCAAATGAATTAGACCCATTGCTGCTACTTAAAATTTATCACCCAATATGTTTTAGTGCTGTGATTTTAAAAAAATCTTTGACAATTATTTACAATAAGAAATATGTTTTTCTTTGCAACATGTTATATTTACACATCTTTATAATTTCTCTTTGTATAGACATGAAATAAAAGTTTGCAAAACAATATTAACTATAATGGTATGTTCTATCTCAATATAAAACAGTGCTGATTGAAACTCACTAAATTGATTTCATGGGTTGCCACTGGCCCTGAAAAACATGGGTATGATGAGTAAGTATGTGCGCTCTAGCTGCCTACTGAGATTCAAATCCTCAGGTCACTATTTCTAGCTATAGGACCTTGAGCAGTTCAAATACTTGAAACATCAACTTCCTCATCTGTAAAATGGAAGTCATTATTATTATCCTTCACGAGAGCCATTTTAGAGATTGAGATAATGCAGGACACATAGTAATTTAGCTCCATAAGTGTTGACTATCATTACTGTTCTCTATTTTTAAAAAAACCTACCTGATGAAATAGCTGTAGGATGAAATGAGGTAATATGTGTAAGAATTAGAGTGGTGCCTAGCACACATTAAAAACTCCGTGTGTTAGCTGTTATTATCACCAACATCGTTAGCAGTAGTGTCATTAGAGTGAACCTGTACGGGGCCTCCTAATTCTCGGTTCAATTTGTTGAGTGTTTCTTAAGAGGTATAAGGCACTACTTATGTTAGTCCTGAAGATATGAAGATGGATTAAGTAAGATCTCACAATCTAGAAGAGAAGAAAGAGAAACAATTAGAATGTGCTATGTACTATGAGAGGTGTGTACCGAGTGCCATTAGAACACAGATCTGGGAGTTGTTCATTGATGGGAGTAGGCCATAGGGAATGGGCAAGAGGGTGATGTTAATGAGAGTTACAGAAGGAATGTGATCTAAGTTTGTGCTCAATTGCAAAGAATGATCGGGATGTTAACAAACAGCAAAAGTAGAAGCAGGTCATTCAATCAACATGACCTGCTCGTTGATCTTAAGAAAAGATATCCTAAAAAGCAGCTTGAATACTAAAGCTGATCAGAATACCCACCCCATAACAGGCTATTTTGGCATAACGATTATTTTGAGCTGAAGAAATCAACAATCAACAGGAAGAACTCTCTGCCCTCCCCTTTTCTGCCTAAAAGCAGGGCATAAATTTCCCTTTGGAAGGCGTCCCCTCCCACCTCTCCTGTACCAGGAGGAGAACAACCCTACTCACAGCCCAGGGACAGTCAGTGCTGAGAACAGTCTGCATAACCAAATCTTACTAAAACAACCATTAACTAGCATCTCCCATATATTTACTTTCTCTTAGAAGCCAATACCCCTTTTCCTTTGTCTAATTACTTCTCCACAACTTACCACCCTTTGTGAAAATGGCATATAGACCCCCAGACTGAACAGTGTCTTTTGAGTTTTCACTTGTTTGTGAAGCATCCACGTGCATAAAATAAACCTTTTCTCCTGTTAGTGTGTATTTTGTCAGTTTAATTCACCAGGTCTCAGTTACTGGAATTAACTAGGTAGAGGAAAAGCTTGGTTTTTTTTTTAACCTCCTCCAAAGCACCAACACCTGCTTTGTCACTGTATTCAACATTGCTTAGGTGAAGATTAAGTGAGATAATCCGTTGTGCGTACATAGTAATTTAGCTCCGTGAATGTCAGAGAGAGTTTAAAATCAGTGGTCTTCCTCCTTGGAAAAAACATTCCACCTCCTTTTCTACAGAAATGAAAAATAATTATTATGGAAGTACCTAGATGATTGCTACTAACCATATTGAGTTCATACATATATATATATGAGATTCATAACTGTTTTCCCGTACTGTATTTCAGCAATGGCTGCCAAAGATCACCCATCACTGTGGGGCTTTGGAACAACAAAAACATTCAAAATTCCCATTGAACACTTGGATTTCAAGTATATTGAAAAGTGTTCAGATGTTAAACACTTGGAAAAAATTCTGTGTGTGCTTAGGTAAGCATTTAAAAATAATTTCCGCATGTTTCAATTTGTCAATTTTAAGCATATTGTTCTTGCCTTCTAAAAGTTGAAGCTACATTAGAAACATTGGAGGACATTTCCAGGCATTAAGAGTGTTTGTTGTATTTGCCCAAGTTAGGCTCCACAGTAGTGATTTTGATCCTGTGCTTACTTTGGAGCGTGCTGCCTGGATCTACTTCCGGCATGCGATTTAGGCTAAGTCGTGTGAAGGAGGGCGTTTTTCTTGCTTCCTCCACATTGTCTAGGAAAAAGCAGCTGTGAGAGTAGCCACTATGAAGTAAGGTTAGCTCACTGGCCTACACTGATAAAGTTCTTTGGCACTTTCCCACTTAATGCCATCTGCCAACAAAGGTGGGTGACTCACTGCGAGCTGGTCACACGGAGGATGGTGGGGAGGCCAGGAGGTAGGACCAGAAGGCAGGGACTCAGGACCCTCTCTGGTTAAGAACTCCACAGCGGTGATTCTTAAAGTTTAATATACAGCACGTGTGGTAGTTAGAAATGCAAATTTGAGAGTCCCATTCCCAGAGATCCCGCTTCTGGGAAATCTGGGGTGGGGCCCAGGAACCTGTGTCTTGAATAAGTGCCTGGCTGATTGACACACAGGTGGTCAAGGGAACCCACTTCGAGAAACACTGCCCTGTGCCCCCTATTTTGGGTTTTGGGGGGGTTTTCCCTCGGAGATTACCTGATGTTGCAGAAACACTTGCAGGACATCAGTAGTACTTCCTTTTGCTCTGCTGTGGCTCTCTTTTCTTGTTCTGATCTCTTTGCTTTTTCTCTCTCATCACCTTTAGGGTCATGTCCTCCCCAAGCATCTCTGCTTGTCCCCAGCCAGAGTTAATGTAGTGACCTCATCATTTCTGAAATGGAAATATGAACCACGCCATTGTTCTCCCTTTTGCTTTTCTCAGCAGTATGAGAACATTTTCATTTATATTTGATCAAGGACTGATAAACAAAATGAGAAGTTTATGAGATAAAAGAGTTTGAAAGCCATAGTAGTAATGTTGGTTCTAAGAAATCCTCTGAATAAATTGTATTGCACTTGAAAATGGGATTTTTTTTCTATTTTTCTAAAAATTTAAATGTGAACAGACTTACAAGAGAAGGACAAAAGACTGATTGTCCTTAAAAAATAAATAGACAAAAAAAAAAGAACAGATGTCTCTATTTAACTCTCCAAGAAAGGAATTCCACTTCTTGAGTGGCTGAATTTGGCGTTAAGTTGCTCTAAAGTGCGCCTCTGCCATTTTCTTCCTATCCCTTTGCAAAAAATTAAGCTAGGGGCTCCTCCTTGGAAAGGAAGGCCAAAGTCTCATTTTCTGCCTGTGTCTAATACTGAATTTCCATTTTTAAGTTTAAAATTACTTTAGGTACAAAATGAACATTACGTGTGTTAAACAGGAGAGAAAATGTTATGTATTCAACCTGTAAAGTGTGTGATGGGAATTTGTGTCTTTGGAGCTCCTTTTTTCCTTTTGCTGCATAGACTAACCTAATAACGGGGGTTGCCTGCTTGGGGAAGGTGAGTGGGAAGCAGCAGCCTCACCTGCCACCTTGTGCAGGGCAGTCCGGGCCCGAGGGGCAGTCCCCGAGATCTCCGCAGAACTGGGCTCCAGAGAACCCAGCTTGCAAACCACTGGTCTAGATGATCTGTGAATGAAGTAGTAACTCTAAAATTCTGAAAATGTTTTAAAGGTCTGGTGAAGAAGGATATTATCCTGAACTTACAGAATTTTGTGAAAAGCGCCTTAAAGGATTGGCTCCTCAAAGTAGAGCTTTGAGGAAAGAGAAACCCGCAGCGACAGCTTCCAGTTTCACAGCAGGAGAATGGGAAAAAATTGACGGTGATATAAAGGTATAGAGTGACACCGGTTTTTGTGACATTGTCCTATCGTATATACGTTCACTTCACTCAGCTGAAATTCTAGGTTTCTTTTTTGTCAGTGAAGGCCTTTTTAGTAGCAATGACTTAGTACTGGTTGCTTCTTGCACCCAGGAGAACATTGTGAGAGTGTGTGTGTGCACACAAGTGTGTGGTATAAATGACCGAATAATATTCCATCCTGCGAAAGAGCCATTTCAATCAGCTTCCATAAATAGTGCTATATAAACATGTTTGTTTGTAACTTTTTCTGCCATCTGGTTATTTCCTTGGAATACATTATTAGAATTCAAACTGCTAATTCTTATTTCAACTTGCTTGCTCATTCTGAGTCACTCCAGTTAAGAAACAAGCAGATTCTCATGGAACACTTCCACAAGCTGAGGGCAGAGAAGGCACGGCAAAAAGCCTCTGGTTGACCGGGCTGAGGCCGCAGGTCTAAGACCAAGGAAGCTCGCAAGCTCAGTGAAGAATGGCTCCAGGCCACGAAAGAGGAAATCAGCAAGGTTCTGTCCAAGAAGGAAGAGGCAGAGAAATAAAGCTCTACCTCTCTTACTCGTACTTAGTGACCTTGACAATTGCATGGACCAATCATTCAATAACATCCCCTTCATCTATTAAAAACAAAGTAGGAAGGGCAACAACGATATGATTATACTTAACAGAACTGAACTGTACGCTTAAACATGATTGGGAGGACAAATATTTTATGTTACGTGTATTTCCCCAAAACAAAAAGAAAAATTAAAAAAGAGAGTTAGGAAGGGCATTCCAGGTAGAGAGAATTGTCACTTAAACATTTGACCGACCCATAGGAAAGTTTGATGATGTGTAGTCTTTTCCAGTGCCCGGTTAGTTATTTCAAATTGTATATTTACATTCATTTTTCTCCCTTTTTCTCAGAGTTGGGTATCAGAAATTAAAAAGGAGGAAAATAAAATGCACGCTCATGAAACTGGCACATTTCCAGAAAAGGAAGGAAACTTGCCTCCAGTTCGTGGTTCAAACAGCTGTCTTCATGTAGCCAAAGTAGGCCCTTCGGTGCGGGGCGTCGTTGGTGGGGGAGAGGCTTGTGGCTTATTAAGAGCTGTCCTTAGCACTTGGGTGTGTTTTTGCTTAATTTTGGGGCAAAGACTATATACATGTGCGGAAAATAAATCCTCTTTTGCAACCCAGAACTCATTGTTTGGTATGAGTTTTGATACATAGAAGAAAGAACATGGTAAAAGAAAAAAACAAAAAAAGACCTGTCCTACTGTAATCAGCGGAGCCAGAGTGCGATGCCCCTAAGAGAGCGGAGGGTATTTTTTCAGGTGGTCGTGTGCTGTTTCCTTCATGAGTAGGCTGTATTTCATCACTTGGAAATCAGAATGAAACCGTTTTTTCTTTTGAAGACTGGCATCCTGGGTTTGCTGACTTTCGTCATTTTTCTTTTCTGTCCTGCCTCTCCTGCACAGACTAGTTTTGATGAGCACATAAGATCCAATTTACTGTGTGAGAATTCCAGGGAATAGTTTTATGTACCCAGCAGAGGTAGAGAGGAAGTAGTTTATTACATTATTAACTATAGATTTAAAGTATTAAACAGATACTTTCGAGCAGTAACAGACGTCGTTCTCTTTTTAGTGCATTTTTCCCCTTTATCTCCAGCCCCTCGTGATTATTTCTCTGTGGTTGATCCCTGTTCTGTCGCATAGACCTCCCCTTTTTCACCCGTGGGTTCCATAGGAAAGGAGCCTGTTGGACTTCCAGGTCCACCTACTCAAGGTTAAGTTGAAACTGAGCTTCGTGGCATCCACCGACCCTGGTATTGCAGAAGTCAGCCCTTGTTTCCGGGGCCCTGGCAGTCTCTGGTCTTTCACACAGATCACACGTTCCATTCCTTTCTGTCCTACTTTTTAAACTTTGTTTCTATCATTTCAGAAAGGGTGGCTACCCAGCTCTCTCATTCTGGGTTAACTTATTTTATTTTCATCTCATCTCTGAATCCTCAATTTTATTTAAAAAACATCGTCACTCTTTGCCACTGCCCCCTGATAGTTTACCTTCCCGGATCTTTTTACTCCGTATTAGGAATTACTCAGGTAACTGAGGTACACAGTAATGTGGTAAAGTTGCCACCATCTGTAATCAATCAATTTGTATTTGTTGAACACGCATTATGTGCTAAGTCTGTGCCCTAAAAATATAATGATGAATAAGACTTGGTCTCTTGCCCTCAAGGAGTTTATAGTCCAGTGGGTTAGATAGACTAGTGGTAGGTGCAGTGGTTTCCAAAGAATGATCTGTGGACCCTGGTCATCTCAGGGATCCTCCAGGGGGTCTAGCAAGTCAATGCTATTTTTAAAAATCATGCTCATGCTTGTCTTTTTCGCTGCGCTGACCTTTGTCCTGAGGATAGAACTGCTAGCGCCTGAGCACAAATCAAGGCAGGAGCACCAAGCTGACTGTAGTCATTGTGTTCTCCACTGCTACAGACTCAGTAAAAAATTCCAATTGAGCCTGAAAATGTCTCTGATGAAACAACAAACTTATTTTGTTAAATCTTGAATGTCAAGGACACATCTTTTTAATATTCTGTGTGACAAAATGGCAGTATGCAGAAAGCATTTTACTGGGAAGTGAAATATGATTGTTATCTCAAGAAAAGTACTTGTATGATTGAATCGCTAGCTTACGTTATTCCACTTTTTCCTGGAATAAATTTTACTCCAAAAATTTATGGTTATTCAGACTTGGGTTTTTTGACAGACTTTGCATTGAAATGAATGAAGTGGTCCTGTCACTTCAAGGAAAACAACCAGCAGTATTTTTTGCCGGTGATAATACCTGAGCTTTCAAATATAATTTCGAGTGTTTCACACTGTTATGTGGCTCTTGAGTACCTGCTTGTGACAAACAATATTTCCCCTTAAGGAGCATATTTAGACTTTTCTGATGAGCCCCATGATGATATTAAAGAAATGGTTTTTACTGTATAAAGAAACATGAATGTTTGGGAGATCTGCTTAACTCCACATGATCAATGCTCAATGTTACAGCACTCTAAATGGTTTCAGATTATGACTAACTAATAAGAAACCATTTAAGAAACGATTTGTGAGCATGATGGCCATTGTTTGCTTCCCTCCCATTCCCTTCCGGTGCTTGCAGTGGGCATGTGACCTGGGGTGGGTGACTTACTAGCACCAAGCTTGTGCTCGATCAAGGATGGACACGTGACCCAAGCTAGCCAACTAGAGTCCTTCCCTGGGATTTCTCTAAGGATGGAGAGAAGAGTCCTTTTCCTATCTGATTGGGAGGTCTGGGGCAGTATAATCCCAGGCTGCTTGTGGCCATGTTTCCTACTACATGGAGAAAGCATTAGACAGCAGGGAAAACAAGATCGGCAGGCAGAGAGAAGCAGAGACTAGGGACAGGGAGAAAGGGAGAGTTGGAGAGAGAGACCATGAGACTCTTTCATCTGGCAACACCCCTGTCCTTTCTTTCATCAGTTTGGTTACATAAGCCAGTAATTTATTCTTTTAAAATAGAATTAGTCCAAGTTGGGTGTCCTGTTATTGCAAATGAAC